>VZUI01048932.1:0-63918 GCA_013401135.1 Cettia cetti | reverse complement strand
GACTGAACAAGTTTTGAACAAAAAATAAAAAAAAAAAAAAAAAAAAGAGAGAAAATAATAATTAGAAATACTGAAATCATAGTCAAAGGGATTGTCTGGGCGTCCAGGCCTGGAGGCCTCTGGGGCGCCACAAAATTCACATTATCACAAAAAAGACACAAAAGATGCCCAAAAGGATGGAAGAGGCAGGACAGGGGTGGTCCTGTCTGGCAGGAGCAGTGCCCAGTGACACAGCACAGCCACGCTGGGCTGGTCCTGAGCCTGCTGCCAGGGGTGGCACCAAGGCTTTGCCAGCACAGGAGAAGGGTCTGGAGGGTTTGTTCTTCTCCTGGAGGATTTGTTCTTCTCCTGGAGGGTTTGTTCTTCTCCTGGAGGGTTTGTTCTTCTCCTGGAGGGTTTGTTCTCCTCCTGTGCCCTGTCCTGGGGGAGCAGACAGCACCATCCCTGCTGCTCTGCAAAGGGCTGAGCCTGAAAAGCTCTGCCACGTCCAGAGGTGGCACAGGCCACCTTTCACTGGGACACACCTGGCCCTGCTCAGCTCTGCCAGACACATTTCTCTCTCTCTATTTCCCTGCAGAGGTCAGAGCCCTGTCCTTCCCCTGCCTGCTCTGGCTCTGGCAGTGTTTTCTCCTCCTTCACTTTTGTTGCTGGAGTCTGTAAAGGTTGGAAGAAACTCGGAAATCCCCCGAGGGGATGTTGCAGCTCTGCAATAACCAGAGCCAGTGAAATCCTCTCTACCTGGATGAGGTAAAGGACAAGGACTCAGAGCTGCCACTGTGGGCACCATGAACTGGGCAAGGCTTCATTAATTTGGAGATACAATCAGAGTATTGATCAACTGCTGCCACAGCTGCCACAGATTCGTGCTTTTCTTGGCTTAATAGGACACGGCCCTGCCTGTGGCAGGGGGTTGGCACTGGATTATCTTTAAGGTCCCTTCCAACCCAGAGCACTCCATGATTCTTTATGGAGAATCTGATTTTGGGTGTTGCTGTCTCCTGTTCCTGGTGTTCTCCAGCAATCCCCAGTGGAGTTTGCTTTGCTCCAGACCCTTGGTTTCCATTCCCAGGAGCAGCCTTTGCCCAGCCCCTGCATCCCTGGCAGGCAGGATTCCCACAGCAGAGTGGAGCCCCCCACGTCCTGGTGTCATCACCCCAGCGTCACTCCTCGTCCTGAGCCAGCAGCCAGGGAGCTCTCTGAGGGTGTTGCACCCAAATTAAAGAGCTCTGTGCTCACCCGTGCCTGTGTGGACAAAACTCCTGCCTGCCCCGCTGGGCTGGAGCCCCTGTGTCCCCAGGGAGGGCTGTGCTCAGCGCTGGGTGACACCTCCAGAGCTGTGCTGAGAGGGGCAGGCAGGAGCGAGACACGATGGGGGGTGAGAACGAGGGGTGGAAGCCTTTCTTTTTCCCTTTGTTTTAAGGCTTGTATCAACTTGCCTGGCAAAATCCTCCCCTGCCTTCCAAATCCAGTCACCGTGAGTCACGGCTGAGCCCATCCTCTGCCTCCTCATTGCAACACGGATGACAGAAACCATCCAGCGAGAGGGCTTGAATCCCTGATGAGTTTTGTTCTATTGCACAAACCTTTTCCCCGTGTGCAGGTGAGTTGCTGCAGAGGTGTTGCCTGGGTGGTATTCCTGCAGCCCGGTCCCAAACTTCCCCCTGGAATAACACTCAGTAATTCCAGAGAAAGGTTAATAAATCCCACTGCCAGATCCAGAGCAAGGGTTCCCTGAGCCAGGATATTTAGGGAATTACTTGGTTTTAAAGTTAGGGGGGTTAAGGTTCATTTTATAAGAGAGGGAAAACCTCCTCATGGTTCTGGAGTGAGCGGCTGAGAGGAGGTGAGGAAAGGCAGGAAAGGGTTTTCCTGTCAGTACAGCTACCACGGAGGAACGAGAGGAAACTTTCTCCTTCCCTAATTCATTCCTTTACAAACACATGTATTTTGTAGTGTATTTATATATAAAGAAACAGCAAAGGACGACCCAACCCCCAACTCCATAAAAATGACAGCTCCTTGGCATGGCAGGCACGGAACACATCCACCACACTGAAACTCATCATCCCCGAGATGAATCCCTGATTCCGCCCCTTCACCCTGACTCCCGGGGGGATTTCCCTGGCGGGCCGGCAGGGACAGGGTTACGCTGCACCTGTCTGGGTGTACCTGTCCCAGGGCACCTGTCCCGGCAGCCAATCGCAGCGCTGCCGCCCCACCTGTGCGAGTCCTGCCGCGCTGCTGCCATAAATCAAACACCTCGCAGGCAATGTCTGTCTGAGCAGCTCCGAGCACAGCTCAGCGGGCTCCGCTGCCTCCCGCTCCGGACACCGCGGAAAATGTCCAATGAACTGGAGTAAGTGCCAGGGGATTTTCCCTTTTTCCCCGCTTTTCTCGCTGCCGGGGCTGGATGAGATTTTTGGGTCGCTCCTCTGCCTGTCCGGCTGTTGGCACGGGGAGTAAAGAACGGGATGGGAGCGTTTTCCTGATTTTCTGTCCCTGCCCGAGCTGGTGCTGCTCTGGGGAGGAATCACTTCTTAGGAGCCAGTTCTAAAGGAATTAATTCCCTTTTTCTTTGGGACTTGCTAAAAATCACGATCCTGGTTACTTTTTTATCTTCAGCCTAAAACTGACACATAGGGTTACTGTCTAGAGGCGAATCTGCTCTGCCTCTGTCCAGCAAAATCTAACAGGAGCTACAGGAATCTGATTTAATTTTATATATATTTATTTGAGAAAATACCTGGTGGGGATTGTCGTGTGTCTTTTGGGGATTTTTTATTTGTTTGTTCGTTTTTGTTGTTGTTGTTGTTTGTTTTTTGTTGGGAGGTTTATGATTTTTTTCTTTTTTTTTTTTTTGTTTGTTGTTTGCTTGGGTGGAGGTTTTTTCTTTCTTTGGGTTTTTTGTTTGTTTAGGGGCTTGATTTTTTGGGTGTTTTTTTGTGGTATTTTTTTAAGTAAATGGATTCACACTATCAAATATTTTAATCTTTTAAATAAGAAAAAGCTTTTAACACCTATCGATCCTGTACGAATCTCCCTTCTAATTTTGGCACCTCCGAAATATTTTGGAGTTTTGGATGCTGATGGCATCAGCACAGCACCTCGTGCCTCACACCTCTGAAATAAACGCAAACGAGTGGCAGATTGGCGTGCCGGGGTGTGGGGAAGGAGCTGTGAATCAGCTGAGAATGCTGCTGTCAGTCAGTGCTAAACGTCAACCCCGTATGAAGGATTTGGGCGTAGAAATATTTATCAAGAAATAGAAATTGGATATATCTGTGTAGAGATCTGGTGCTTCCAAGGTGTTTTTTGGGAGAAAACCGCACGCCTGTGTGTGTTTACAAGCCTGACGGAGCTGCTGTGTCAGCCAATCTCCTCCTAATTAAGAACCCTGAAAAGGCGCAGCAGTAATTATTATTTTATGTAAATAGTGGGATCAATCTGCTCGGATTGATTGAGAACCTGTGATTGAAATTTTCGCTTTCTGAAGTTTTTGGGTAATTTATAACTGGTGCTTTTTAAGTTTGAGAGTTTGGCCATGTGTTTGGCTGTCGGGAGGCACGGAGCGTGTGAGAGTGTGCGATTGATGGATTTATCGCTAATTACGGCCCGGGGAATTACACGGCTGCTGCCTCTGCCCTAGCGGGGTTAACCCTGAGCCTGCCCGGGGAGCAGCATCGCTCTGGGCTTCGCATCTCCGCTCCACGCCCGGGACGGGGCTGGCTTTGGGCACCCCTGGAAGCGAACCCGGGCCAGGTTTCTGCATCAATCGATCCTTTGGGGAAATTCCGCTCGAGTTCAGTGCGGGAATAAATCCCTGGGGAGGAGCGTGCGGCAGCCGCGGCCGTGGCCGGGCCGGGACAGGGGCGGGCAGGGCCTGCGGGAACTTTTTGGGTCAGCATGGGCCTGGAGCAGCTCGCCCAAAGGTGCAGGAGATGAGGGAGCTGGGAATTCCGTGGCACCGAAGGAACAGGGAAACGTTCAGCCCCGGGTTTCCTCTGAGGGGAAAAGGTGTCAGCGGGGGGAGGAAGCCGAGAAGAGGCTGCTAAAGCCCCTCAACGAGCGACGGGGCTCTAAGGAGCTGTGAATTTCGGGATAATCACCAGGGTGGAGCTTTCCAGACATCGGCAGCAGCCTCGGAGCGATGTCGGTGCCCCGCACGCTGCTCCTTCCACCCGCCCGTCGGAGCCGGGAGCATCTGCCCAGATGCGGCTGATGTTGGGGAGCTGCCGTGTCCCCATTGTCTCGCTCAAAATGCCAGGGAGGAGAATCCCACCTCTCCCTTTGGGACTTTAATTTCCCAGAGAGGACTGGGAAGGGAGCAGCGTGGCATGAGAAGGGGAGATGTTTTGCCTATTATAAAATATTCTAACTGCTGATTTCCATAGTCTTCTAAACTGAACCTGTGTCTAACTCCGCCGTGCGTGGGCTGGAAGGAGTTAACCAGGAGTTACTCCCAGTTGTGGTTTTGTGGTCGAAACCATGATCGCCAGAAGCAAATTTTTGTCATGCATAAGGTGTGTTATTAAAACTTGAGTTATGCTCCTGGTGAATGAAAAGTTAAAGCCCTTTTATAAAATCCTGGCAGCAAAGCACACAAGGGATAACCGTGCTGGAGCAAGGGAGGCTGGCTTGGATTTTTTTTTTTTTTTAAAGTTATGTAAAGAGAAAAAGAGATTTGTAAATTAAAGAAACAACAATCAAATAACTGCTATGCAATTCCCAACAAAGGAGTAAAAGCCCTCTGAATAAACTCCAGACTCAAAGCAGGGGTGAATCAACATTTGCACAGTATCTCTGCTTTGATGCTTTGGGTCACATTTTCGGCTGATAGGTGCATGGGAATGATTCCAGGGAAATTTGCAGAATAAAGACCCGTTCCTCTGAGGAGGATCTGCTCGGGGCTTTGTTCCAGCTGGGGTTTGAATTGTTGATCAGTGTAAAGTATTCATCCAAAAATGCACTTGTACTTGGATTGCACCTGCCGGCCCTTGGGATCAGCTGATTGGCAGGGATGGGGATCCCGGAATCCTGTGAGCTCGAGGGGGAAAAGGCAACAGCTGACAAATGTTAATCAGTGGAACTCATTATTGAACACATGATTGTATTGCATTGCTCACAGCCAAGCTTCCAAGGCTTGGAGGATAAGAAATATGGAAGAGATCAGGGTTTGATGGGTTATGGGGAAGGAATTCCTCCCTGTGAGGGCGATGAGGCCCTGGCACAGGGTGCCCAGAGCAGCTGTGGCTGCCCCTGGATCCCTGGCAGTGCCCCAGGCCAGGCTGGACAGGGCTGGAGCACCCTGTGACAGTGCAGGGTGTCCCTGCCATGGCAGGGGTGGCACTGGGTGGTCCCTTGAACCCAAACCACTCCAGGGTTCTGTGCTGGTTCATTTCTTGTCCCTTTAGGTGTCAGTGCTGCTCTGGCTGTAGCTCTGGTGATGGGGGGTGAGGCTGATCCAAAACCCCTCCCTGTCCCAGTGTGCTCACACCTCGGGTGCTGAGAGCACCAGAACAGCTGGCTGTGACCCCCAGCCTCCTGCTCTGCCCCCTTCTTGTTTCTCTTCATCCCTCTGCCCTGGCCCTCTGAGCTCTGCAGAAGTGCCTGCTTTTATGGGGCTGTGCCTCCAACGGGGTGAATCAGGTTTGTTTGGAAAAAGCATTGTTTGAAGCACGTTGTGCTGGGGTTGTTTTTTCTATTAAACAGCAAAAGGCTGCTGCACTCACAGGACACTGACTCAGAGCACGTGCAGGGCATGGACAGAGCTCCTGGTAGGAGACCTGGGCTGCTCCAGGTCAAAATCCCTCCAGGATGGGAAGAGAGAGGGAAAAGGCCAGGGGGAGAGCCCACCCTGGCTGTGCCTGGGCAGCTCTGCAGGGCCTGTGGTGCAGCTGAGGGGGGAACTGCAGCTGGCAGAGCGTGGAACAGGGGCAGGGCAGGGAGCAGCTGCTCCATGTGAGGCTCCTGTCAAGTGTCCTGCCCTGGCACAGCTTCCTGGAGCCTCTTGGGCAACAGGATCCACCTGTGCCACCTTCAGCAGGACACAGAGCCCGTGCCAGGCGTGAGCTCTGGCTGCTCTCAGGCAGTGGGGAGGGATCAGCACATCCCTGAAGTGGGGGCACCCCACTGTCCCGAGACTGAGCACAAATTCTGAGGCTGAAACCTCCAACCTCTGCTCTCCTTGTCTCACTGCTTCATTAGAAATGTGTGATATCCTCTGTGTCACTGCAGCAGCCTGTGGCAGGATGTGCTGAGGGAAGCAGAGAACCTTGAGTAAAGCTGGGCTTTGTTCGAAGCACAGATAACCCATAATAGCTGATTACTGGCTTAAAAAAACCACATTACCTGAAGAGCAGTAAAAAGAAACAAATTTTGTGTATTATGGCTACCATTGGTGAGTTTTAAATCCAAATCTTGCAAAACTGTGATTTTTTAAAAATCTTATTTTATTTAAAAGTCATAGCTGTTGAGTTAGAGAATATACAAAAATTAAGAGAATATACAAAAATTACCTGTGTAATCTTCTTTTTGGTGGGTGAAGTACTGGGAGCCTCAGTGCAAAGTGTGATGTGTTGGTGTGGTGAGGGTTTGTGTCCAGGAATAACTGTACATAAAGTTTATCTGTCCACAGTGAAAATAGGAATGAGAGTGAAGTTTACAGCAATATTTCAGATGTGCCAGGGGAGAGCAGATGCTCAGGGTCTGTTTTTGTGTCTCCCTGTGGAGTCAGATATCCCTGAAACTCAGGACACCCCAAATCTGACATCAGAAACTGCCTCTGGAAAAAAAAATCAGCATTAATTCCTGAACTGCAAACGGATTCTGTGCTGTAATTTGTTTTGTTAGGCAGGGGAGGCACTGGAGCAGGACTGGTTTGTGCAATGGGATGGGGTGGGTGGATCCCTCCAGGGTGATGGTATCGGGTAAAGCACAATCCCAGCTGGTGTCCCCCAAACATCACAGCCTGCATTGTCTCAGGAGCCCTCCAGGCTGCAGAGGCAGGACCAGCCCTTGCTGCTGAGATTCACAGCAGAGTTCAGGGCTGGTTCTGTTCTCTCATCTTTGCAGAACAGCCCAGGATGAGGCATTTTAGTGTCAGTCTCTGTCCTTGGGTCCTTCTGCTGGGATAATGAAGAGTTTCTAAAAGCAGGAGCTAGGCTGGTGTGAGAAAGGACAAATATTGAGCTGGTTTGGAGTTTCTGGTCCTCAAGAGCTGTAGGAGAAGGGGGATCCCTGCACATTCCCCAGGCAGCACCTGCCTCTGGGGGGTTTGTCTGGCTCCACCACGGAGCAGCCTGCTGAGCTTCCCTGCTGGATCCAGTGCCCACCAAGGCCTCACCACTGAGCCCCTCAGGGAATCAGGAGCCATTTCCCAAAGCTGCTCGTGGTGCCCCCTTCCCTCCCCGTGCCAGGCAGGCACGTTCCTGCAGGGGTGCCCGTGCTGGGCCCAGGCTGGGTGGGGCACCTGGATCCCACCTGTGCCACACGGAATCCAGGGAAGGAGAAGCTCCTGCACTGCCTGGGGGTGAAGCACTGCTGGGAATCTTGAGCTGAGCTAAGCCCAGGGCTGAGGCTGCTGCTGAAGTGCCCCTGCACAAAGCCAGTGACAGAGCCCACATTGTTCCCCAGCTGCCAGAGAAAATATCCCAGAAAATATCCTGTAGGCAGTGCAGGTCAGGGGCCAGGAGATAGATCATGCTCTCCTGGGCCTGGGGATTGGCACCGTGTTGTGCTTGGCACCCTGGCAGCGTTTTTCATCATTAGTCTGTGTTTGTTGTGTTTCTTTCTGTGTTTTTTTTTTTTCCTGGTTCTGTCTCTGTTTGGATTTTTGCCTGGCTGTGTGAGTGGGCCGCTGACAATGCACTCACTGCTGGCTGTGCTGTCACTTTGTCTTCAGGTGTGCTTGTTTGTTAAACCTGCAAAGAAATTACAAAATCACAACTTAGCTGAAGGGTTTGGCTGCAGTACTGAGGCCACTTAGTGGATGCTGTCCTTCCTGATGAGGCTAAAATCTCTGCCCAGGAAGCAGCTGCTGATCCTCCCCTGTATTTCTGACAAGAACTTGAGGAACACCAGGGTTATTTCAAGAGGGAGGAGACAGCAATGCCCAAACCCAGAGCTGATGAACCCCCCACAGGAGCTGCCTGGGCATCCCTGAGCTCCTCAGGGCTCTCTGTTCTGTGGCTCTCAATTCCTGCTGCTGCCCCCCGTGGATTCCCTGCTGCTTTGACAATGTGGTGCTGCTCTGTAGCCACCAGCATCTGGCATGGCCAATATTTAGGTTGGAGGCTTAATCAGGTGTAGTGGAGAGAACAAAGACAGCAACACAAAGCTCAAAGGCCGGCAAAGCCTCCCACAGAAAGCCAGCAAAGGCAGGAGGAGCACAAGGGCTCTTTCCTGCTTGGCTGATGTCCCCACCTGGAGCCTTTGGGCATGTTCCTCTGTTCCAGCATAGCCCTGAGTGTTTATCCATCACCAGGAGAAATTGGGGAAACAGAGGTGGGGTGGGCTGGAGCGGGAAAGGGGCTGGGATCACCTTGTGTCACACTCCCAACTGTTTGGAAACAAACAGACTGCTCCCTGCCCCAAATCCTGCCCTGCTCTGCTCATGGCCTGAGGCTGCAGCACAGAGGGGAGGGAGGCTGCTGGTCCCAGTGTTTGTGTTTCCCTGGCCTGGGAAAGGAGCTCTGGCTTTGCCAAACAGAGCAGGGAGCTTGGAATGGGCAAACACAGCCTGGCCACGTGCAGGGAGCATCACAGGCAGCGAGGAAAGTAAAGTTCAGGTGTGTTTGGATCTGGATTTGGGTGTCTCTTTCCTGTAGCTGTGCTTCACAGAGGTTGCTGATGGGATCTGTGTGCTCTGAAGTGCTGGGGAGCAAACTGGTGACAGTGTCCTATAGGTCCTGATGTCAAAAAGGTGCCACAGACCTGTCACCACACCTGCTTATCTCCTCAGGTAGCCCTGGTAACCTTTGGGAATAGGGTCAGAGCAGGGCCAACCTCTCTGGACCAGGGATGTCCCTCACTCCCCTGCAGGGAGGGTTCTGAGGGGATGCACACAGCTCCAGTCACACATCCCAGTGCCTCCAGGGGCTCTGGAACAGAAACCAGGTGTGATAAAGGTGCAATTCCTGTCATTTGAGCCAGTCCTCAGCTGGGTGAATCCCAGCCCCACTGGCACCAGTGCAGTTCCAGTCAGCTGCTCTGACTGTCAAGGCCTCTGCGGGTTCTGAGCACCTCAGGGTCCTGCTTGAAGCTCCCAGGGTGTCCTGCTTGAGCAGCCCAAATGCTGCTGTCGCAGTCCTGCCATCCCTGCTGGGCCCTGTGCTTTGTGCCAGGAGCACCAGGGGCACTGTGTGGCCTGGCAGGGTTCCCTTCGTGCCTTTTCCCATGGTTTCCCCCAGCAGAGGAGAGGGGCAGGAAGGCAGAAGGGAATCATACAAGGAATGCTTTAGCTGAGGGAGAATAAAGCCCCCAAGCATTTCTCCTGGCAATATCGGTGTTTTTTTCAGCTCCCGAGCGCTTTGTTGCTCCATCCTGCCCCGTGTGTTTATCTCTGCTGATTCCCAGTGACGGGGGCCGAGGCTCACCTGAGCTCGAGCTCTGCTGCTGCCGATTCTCCCTTGAGAGGATGGGATTGAGAGCGCTGAGGATTCCTGTCCGGACAGGACTGAACAGCGCCGGCACCGAGCGCTGAAATCTGAGTCACTCCCATGGCCCCGCTCGGAGACAGCGGCGGCACGGCCGGGGAGGGAGGAGGAGGGAGCGAGGGCTGCGTGAGAAGCGCTAAAGACAACGAAACTCCCCAAACACCTGCTGCAGTTTCAGGGTGAAACCGGGGCTGGGCCGAGGCGGGAGAGCAGCGGGCTCGGAGTACCCGTTATCCCGGGCTGGGGACGGGATGGGAGCCGGTGCCAGCCCCGGTGCCAGCCCCGGTGCCAGCCCCGGTGCCAGCCCCGGTGCCAGCCCCGGTGCCAGCCCCGGTGCCAGCCCCGGCGCCACGTGGGCACGGAGAGCAGCGGGAATTGGGAGCCTCGGGCCACCAGCAGGGTTGGTGCAGCTCGGGTGTGGAGGGAAAAGCAAAGGATTCCTTAAGGAAAAGATGACAAGGACAGCAGAAGCAACCCGTGGTGGCCTAATGGAAAAAAAGTCAGCTGTAATTCCTGAACTGCAAAGGAATTCTGTGCTGTCATTTGTTTTGTTAGGCAGGGGAAGCACCAAAGCAGGAGTGTGAGGCAAGGAGAGCTCTGGAGTCTGATCCAGGAGCATCCCAAGGCACCCCTGCACCATTCAGGGTGGATCTGGTGCAGGGTGGCAGGGCCTGGTGACAGAGCAACCATGGGGAGTCTCAGGGATGCCAGGTTCCTTCCAAGAGGAATTATTGTTCTCTGAATGATTGACTTAAAAGTCTAGACCAGAACTTGTTATAAACATGGAGAATGGCTTAATGAAAACAACATATTCCTTGTAAAAATGCCATTAAATTGGAGCATTCTTTGCTGTAACTCCTGAAGGTTTCCTTTGCTTTTTCATGAAAAAACATCAGCAGGTGATGTCATGGTTTAACTCCAGTCAGCTCTTGGCAACTTTGGAGATTTAAAGAAGTTTTTTAACTCTTTGTTCTAATAAAATCCAGTCTTGCCTTTCCTGGACATTTCCACTTTGAGGAAAAAGGAATTTTTGTCCACAAAGGTGTTATTTTATGGTGAATGGTGTGAGCTGTGGTGGTGATACCAGGTGCAGGTGACAGGAAGCTGTGACAAGAGCAGGGCCACTGGCTCAGCCTCTGTGGCTGTGATGGGATTCAGTCCAAGGTTGGACTTGATGATTTTTGGGGTCTTTTCCAACTTAAACAATTCCATGATTCCAGTTTCCCAGGGAATGCACGGGGGCACTGCTGGGCTGGCTGCTGCAGGGTTTGCTGGAGGAAAAGGAAAGATGACCAGTGTTTGGGTAATTAAGTGTCTGACAGTTTATTAACATAAGATGGAGAGGCCTGGAGAAAGTGCCAGAAGTGAGGACAGACAGGGCATTATTTTGGTGTGTTGCTTCTCACGTAGTCCCACGAGCCTCACCTCAGTCAGGAATTTTTTAGTGGAAGGGAGGGGGTTGTGATCTGCCTGTCTGCTTCCCTCTGAGTAAAATCATCTACAAATGATTGGGAAAAAAAAATAATTTCAAAACCATGAATTCCAGCAAAGGAAAACGATGAGGTTTGGTTTCATCTGGGCACTGAGTGACTGTGTCTGATTGTGGGCTGTGCAGGCCTGGAGCTCCACATCCAGGGGAAAATTGTTCCCTGCTCCCTTTTCAGTGCCCAGCAGCCCCTGTGACAGTGCAGGGTGGAAGTGGAGGAAGGAGCAGCTGATGGAGGTTTTGCCTCCATGGGCAGGAGAGGGAGCAGCTGCCCCTGGAGAGGCTCTGGCTTGATTTTGTGCCAGCCACAGCAGCAGAGGTGGTGATCCCACAGGCTCTGGGAGTTCAGGGCCAGGAGAACATCCCTCCTCCATTCCCCAGAGCCTTTGGGAAGCCCTTCCTGTGTTCATGGAAATCTCTGTGGGAAATGCTCCTCCCTCATTCCATTTGCCCTCAGTTTTAGATCCGTGCGTCTGATGAAGAATGACACCATGAACTTCCAGAAATTCCCCTACACCAGCGAAGATGAAGCCTGGAAAACCTACCTGGAGAATCCCCTGACTGCAGCCACCAAGGCCATGATGAGGGTGAACGGGGACGACGACAGCGTGGCTGCCCTCAGCCTCCTCTACGACTACTACATGGTGAGAGCCCTGGGCTGGGCTGGGGTCAGACTGGGGCAAGAGGGGGGCAAGGAGGGTGTGGAGTGTGTGTGACACATCCACCACCTCAGGAGGGCACCCTGCACTGAGCCCCCCATCCACTGAGCCCCCCCAGTTGTTTGTCCAATTATCTCCCAACACCACACGCTGCTGCCAGTATCCCCAGAGGTAAACTGAGGCACAGAACACCACTCTGAGGGAATGCAGAACGTGTGGAACACCTGAGCCCAGGTGTGTTGAGCCTGGATTTTTCCCCATAAGGAGCAGCAGTGCTGTGAGGGCTCTTGGGCCTTGCACACCCCACCAGTTTTATTCTCCCAGCGCTGCTGTAGGATGGAGCTTTGAGAAATGTGGATCTGATTTATCCCTGATTGGAAGCCATAGGAATGATGTTCCCACTCACTGGGGTGCTTTTCAGATCCTGCCCAGAACAAGCTGGTGTGGCTTATTTGGGAGCCCAGCTGTGCTGTTAGTTATTCCCATGGGGTTTTATCTGGGAGGCTTCACAGACAGGGCTCATCCTGCTCTGTTTTCCATTCATGAAACCTAACACTGACCAAACTCCTTGCTCTGCCTTGCCCAGGTCCCGAAGGAGAAGAGGATTCTCCCAGCTGGGATGATGGCACGCAATGACCTGGCAAAGAGGTTGGCTTCAGTTCCTGCTCTCTGGAGCTGCCTCACTCTCCTGCAGCTGCTGAAATGCAGGATGGGGCTCTGAGCTTGCAGAAAATAGACATCAAAGCACGGTGTTATTACCAGCAACAGTGCAG
Organism: Cettia cetti; assembly: GCA_013401135.1. Lineage (NCBI taxonomy): Eukaryota > Metazoa > Chordata > Aves > Passeriformes > Sylviidae > Cettia > Cettia cetti. Next base: position 51,347 of record VZUI01048932.1, on the reverse strand, counting down.
CTCATTAACCCTGAGACACACATTAAAATTCTTTAGGCCAGGTCCCAAGCAGGTATAAATGGAGCTACACCCAGTTACACACCTGAGCATCTGTCTGGCTGTGCTCACAGGGGTTGTGCTGGTTTGGAGCAGTTGAAGAAATTGCCTTTATTTCCTATTTTGTGACAATTGCAAAGGGCAGAAGGATTGAGCACTGGCAGCAAGAAGGGAAAGGCCAAATCCTGCTTCATTCCCTGGGCTGATGAGAGTTTCTGTTCCACTCTCCTAAGATTCTCTTCCAGTGACTCCCATTTGTCCTTTGAGGTTTTCAGATAATTAACTATTAAATTAATGGCTCATTTGCTACTGTGAGTTCAGTTCCCCTTCCTGGATGCTGTGTAGTTTGGCATTGGCAGCTTTTAACCACCAGACAGAATAAACCTCAAGTGATACTTCACTCCTTCAGAAGTAAACTGAGTTGAGCTGGTTTTGGTTTTTGCTTCCAAAGTTCCTGGAGTTTGTGAATTTGTACAATAATTGTTTTTCCTTTAAAAAAAGGTATTAAAAAAATCAACTTTCAGCATCAATAAGCCATAAAAAGACTTATGATGGACAGCCCACACAGCAGTTACCTTTCTTATCACCCCTGCTGCTCTCAGTTGTGGTGGTCTAAATAAAGGAACAGTGGATGTAGGGTCTGGATGTGGAGCCCCAAACCACAGCCAAGCCATATTCCCTGACTGCCTGTGATCATCCCTGATCTGCTGAGCACCCCTGGCTCCTGCTGGCTGCACTGAGAGCTGTGGGTGGAGATCCCCCAGGGGCTGTCAGGGCTCCCAGGCCCAGCAGGGTCACCTGGCAGCCAGGCCAGCAGCACATGCAGGCACTCCTGGCAGTGACACCGAGCTGGGGCTGCCCACCCTGCCCTGCCCTGAGCCAGGACCTGTCTCCAGCAGGCACTGCCACGGGATGGATTATGAGCCTGAGATCCCCTCCTTCGATGGCTCAGCCCATCTCATGAAGCTCCTGTCAGAAAACGTCTCCATGAGCCAGGAGTTCTGCGAGCCTCCCAAGAAGAACGGGCTGAGTCTCGAAGGTGTCCCCACTCCTCACAAGGCAGCCCTGCTCCCTCCAGGCACCAGCAAGCTGGAAGCCACCCCAGACAACTTCCTGGTGGCCCCGGGGGACGTGTACGACAGCAGCTCCCTCAACTCCCTGTTCGAGAGCCTGCCCATGGCCCCGGCGCAGCAGCGCTGGCAGCCCGACAGCACCTTCAAGGACGACCCCCAGGAGGTCAGGACAGGGGGCTGCTCTGGGCTGGGGGCTCATGGGGGGCACTGTGAGCTTTGCTTTTGGGATGGAAGCTTGTTCCTGTTGGATTTCTGGGGGGTTGAAGTTGATTTTGGAAGTTTTGAGGGTTTTGTCTGGTGTGGTGTCTGGACAAAGCAATGCCAGATTCTCCTTTTGATTTGTGTTTTCTCTTGCCTGCAGACGCTGCTCTTCAGTGACATCCTCAAAGCCCAGCCAGAGCCACCCTGCCCCGAGAGTTACCCCACGGACGGAGTGAAGAGGTAACAGCACCCAGGGGCTCCAGGGAACTCTGGGCTCTGTCTCTTTCCTGGGGCAGGACTGGATCCCTTTCCTGTCCCCAGTGAGCGAATTACAGATCCCGTGCTTTTGCACAGACCTGTTGTGTCTCCCTGGTGTTTTCAGAGCAAGGTGCTGCCCCAAAGCTGGGATTGTTCTGCACCCAGCAGAACCCAGGGTGTCACCTCTCAGGGTGACAGCCCCTTCCCAGGGTGACACACAGGGATCCAGGTGGCTGCTGCAGCCTCCCACAGGCCACTTGGAATGGGGGAAATGACAGGGAAAAGGAGGGTGGTAATCAGCCTCCCCTAATCTAAGGTCTAGATTCTCACTTAGCACTGTTAGTCAGCCTTGATTTTAGAGGGTGCCACAGCCTCTCATTCCTAAAACATGAGAGGGATTTCTTCCTCCTTTCCACCCCTCTGCCAGGCAGAGCTTTGCTGCTCCAGATACCAAATCAAACCTCCCAGCAGGTAACATTATTTCACCTCCCACTTTTTATTTGCCTCCTGAGTCAGCTGACAGGTGACTCAGCTGTCAGACGTGGGGATGTTCACACAGACAGCAGCGTCCCCTGAGCCAGAGGCTCCCTGCTCACTGTTTATTTGTGCACTGAAGTTCTCTGGCTCTCTTGGCTCCAGATAAGAGGAGCTGCCAAGCCCATCTTCAGAGATGGCATCACAGGAGGTGGAGCAGGAAGAAGATGGGTTGGTGACTAAACAGGGCACTTGAAGGGTCTGAGTGAAGGCTCCTGTACAGGTGGTGGCTTGCACAGATTCCTCACAGCAGAAACCAGCTGTGGCCTCATGGTTTCAGTGCTCACAGCTGCTGGTGAGGGCCTGAGAGCTTCTGAATTCAGGCTCTTCTTTCAAATTTCCTTGCCAGCAGTGACACCTTCCCTGTGAGCCACTACAAAGCTTTTCTGTAAAGATTAAAGCTGGTGCCCACCACACTGAGAGCCCCAGGAGCTGGGATTTCAGAATCCATGTGTTGGTGCCCTGCAGGTCCTTTTTCTACGGGACCATTGAGGGAGAGTCTTCCTGGCTCAGCCAGTTATGGGTATGGATTTGGAGACAGTAACCTGAGTTTAGGATGTTGTAAAAGTCTCATCACAGGTACCCATTTCTGTGTGTTTTGCTGTAGGCTGCTGGTTGAGCAACGCCTCTGTTGCCATCCACACAAAAGCACTGGCTGCAGTCACATCCAGGGGTTTTAAAGCCAAAACCGAGGGGTAAAATGAGGCTGTTGGAGCAGTGCTGCTCCCCAGGGTGTTGGGGAGGATCAGAATGTGCTGTGCTGTGTCAGGGTGTGTGAGGTGGGGAATGGAGCAGAAACTGGAGCTGTAACCCATGGGGTGGAGGCTCCCGGGGCTCTGTTTTGCTTTTGCAGTGAAACAGCAGCGTGTGCTTATTCATCCTTCTCTCTTTGTTCCATCCAAGTGACTTTGAATACACTCTGGGGTCACCCAAAGCCATTCACATCAAATCTGGGGACTCTCCCATGGCCTACCTCAACAAAGGACAGTTCTACCCCATCACACTGCGGACAGCTGGAGACAGCAAATGTTTGCACTTGTCCTCAAATAAAGTGAAGGTAAGAGGCAGAGACAGGCTGACAGCTCTGCTGACAACTCTGGAATGGCACATCCAGCAGCTCCCCTGGCCCGGGAGCAGGGCTGAACATGAGCAGTAATGGCTTTGTGGCTCATGTTGGCTTAAAGGGATGAACGGGGTGGATTCAGTGCCACAGGATAATCCTCTGCTGCACTGCAGAGCCTCCCTGGCAGCTGGAACCTGTCACAGGAGCTCAGGGATGCACAAAGGGCCAGAGGGGGCCCTGCTGGGAAGAGCTCTGAGGCAGGGACAGGGTCCCCATCCTGCTCCTGGGGTGTGTGGCCAGGCCTCAGAGCGACCCCCGAGATGAATGAGCCAAATGGGGGAACCCAAATCCCTTCCCTTGCCCTCCTCAGCTTCCCCAGCATAAAATTCCCTGTTTCACAGGGGGCTGAGGGCAGTGCAGGCCAGGAGGGCCAGGAGGGCACTGCTGCTGCCCTGTGCTGAGCTGGGCTGTGCCCCTGCCTTGCAGAGCGTGGTGATGATCGTGTTTGACAACGAGAAGATCCCCACGGAGCAGCTGAAGTTCTGGAAGCACTGGCACTCCCGGCAGCCCACGGCCAAGCAGAGGGTCATCGACGTGGGTACGAGGGGCTGCCACACCTGGGGAGCCTCTGCCTCACCTGAGCGCATCCCAGGGCTGCCCTGGGCCTGGGGGCCAGCCTGGGGGGTGGGATGCCCTGGGAATGTCAGGCTCAGCCCCGGTATGAAGTGCTCCTCCCCTGCCTTGCAGCTGACTGCAAGGAGAACTTCAACACGGTGCAGAACATCGAGGAGCTGGCCTACAACGCCCTGTCCTTCGTGTGGAACATCCACGAGGAAGCCAAGGTACAAACTGCCCCTGGAGGGGAGCTGGGAATGGTCCTTAGCAAAAGTGCAGCTCCCTCCTGACAGCCCAGACACTGCTGAGCTGAGCTTCAGCCCCAAAGCTGCCTCTGCAGTGCCCCAGGCAGGGTTTGCCTGGCAGGACAGCAGCAGGACAGCAGCAGGACAGCGTGCCTCAGTGCCTCAGTGCGTGTTTGAGCACTGCCATGAGCTAACAAACGCTCTGGGTACACCCAGACTGGCTCAGGGATGTTTTCTTAGTGCTGATGGATAACTCTGAAGAAAGGGTTTTGCAGCAATTCAGGGCTCTGCTCACATGTACCTGCAGCCTGTTTAAATAACCCCCAGCTGAGGGAACAAAGAGCCCCCTTTCCAGACAAGACTGACCACCCTTCTGGGCCTTGTGGGAAGTGGAAGGGAGCCAGGCAGGTCACAAGATCCCTTTTCACCTTAAAAGCAGGAAAGTTTATTACAGCCAAGTCTCTGCAGCTCTGCTGTCTCTTCTGCATCTCCTCAGAGTCTCTCATTAACATTTTGTATCTCATGGGGATTGAAAAACAGATGAAGTAACTGAGAAAAAAAGAGAAAAGAATAAACACCCCAAGCCTCTGAAGCTTGGGAAAACCCTGCCTGGCTTTGGGATCTCAATAAGCCCAAAGGCAACCTGGGTCTTTTACAACCCAAGAGGTTAACAAATGTCTTCAAGGCAGAGCTGTCAGAAATGGAAATATGTCAGGTATGTGGCAAGCCCTGGGGGCACCTCACAAAACTGGATTTAACTCTTAGCAGAAACTCTGCTGATGCACTGGCCTGGGGCAGGTAGAGGTGAGACTTCAGAGAGCTGCCAGGGCTGGGAGTGAGGCTGGAGGGGGCAGGGGCTGGGAGCAGGAGGGGTCAGGTATTTGGATATTTGGGTGTTTGGGATGTCCACAGCACCTGTTACTTCTCTCTTTCCAATTAACCTTCACCCCTCAGTGAAGAGGTTTTCTTTCCTAGGAACTGATTCGAGCTTTCAGGTTTCAGGACTGAATCTCAGCTGAGGGAGCTCTGGGAGCTTCTCCAGCTGCAAATCTGTCCCCAGGGTCCAGGGGAATTCCAAGGTCACAGCAATGAATTGGCAGTTTGGAGATACAATTTGGATTAAAGCTGTGCTCAGCTTTTCTTCCAGAGTTCCCACTCCCTCCTGGTGATAAAAGAGCCCAGTGTGGGATGAATATTTATTTAAGCAGCACTGCTGTGCAATTCCTGAGGCTGCAGCCTTGCCCTCCTCCCTTCCTGCAGGGCTTTGCTGTCTGAAGGTCCCTTTCAAATGAAAGATCAGAAATATCAGCAAGAACATCCCCAGGCAGGATTTTGGGAGAGGAGAGGCTGAGTTAAAGAGCTGGAATAGGTGTGGGGGGAGAGGCCCAGGTGGGAAACCAACTGCTGGCCCTGGGAGGGCTGGAAGGAGCCTCAGCAGCTGCTTTTGTCCCTGCCCTCTGCTCCCACTGCTGCCTGAGGAGGTTTCCAGCCCCCACAACCCCTGTCCCTGTCTGCAGGTGTTTATTGGGGTGAACTGCCTGAGCACAGACTTCTCCTCGCAGAAGGGGGTGAAGGGTGTCCCCCTGAACCTGCAGATCGACACCTACGACTGTGGCAGTGGCAGCAGCCAGCTGGTGCACAGGGCTGTGTGCCAGATCAAGATCTTCTGTGACAAGGTACAGCCCTCCTTCCCCACCAGGGCAAAATCCAGCTGGCCACAGGCACCAAGGATAAAAGCAGAGAGGCTGTGAGAGCCCAGAGCAGCCCAGACCTGTGACTGCCTCACAATAAACTCTATTTTGGCTTTATTTTTGAAAAGTTGTTAAATATCCAGTTGTTAAATATCAAAAGAGATGAGAGTTTCTTTGGAGGTTCTTCCCCAATCTGATATCTTCCCATGGGAAAAAAAATCTCACAGCCATTCTTGCCTGCGTGTTTCCTTTTTAAAAGCAAATTTTAGTTTTGTTTTACCTATTTCTGTGTGTCAGAGAGTCTTGGCTTGGGCTGTGGAAGGTCCCTGAGGTGACCATTTCTGAGCTAAGGCTGCCTTCACCTTCATGTGTCACCCCAGAGGTGGTCACTGACCCCTCTCTTGCCAGTTCTGGAAATGTCAATGTCCTAAATTTGGCTGGATCTTCCCACAGGGAGCAGAGAGGAAGATGAGGGATGATGAAAGGAAACAGTTCCGAAGGAAAGGAAAATGCCTGGACTCCAACAACAACGGTGAGTGCTTGTGTGTGCTCCCTGCTGAAATCCCTGTCCTTTATCCTCCATGGATCTGCACCCTTGGGTGGTCAGGCCCCTGCTGGGCTCCTCCCCAGCCTCCCAAAGCCCTTGGTGAGCCCCCAGCACCCTTTGGGAACGTTCTGGGCCCTGCTGGGCTCCTCCCCAGCCTCCCAAAGCCCTTGGTGAGCACCCAGCACCCTCTGGGAAGGTTCTGGGCTCCCTTGGGTGCCCTGCAGCTGCTGCAGGCTCCTGCCCTGCCCCGGGAAGGGGCTGCCTCTCCAGGAGCTGCCATGAACTGGACTCTCCGTCTGTAGGTCTGAAAGGCTGTTTGCTCTCTGGCTTCAGAGGGAATGAGATCACCTTCCTGCGGCCCGAGAGCGACCTGGAGACGCCGCCGGTGCTCTTCATCCCCAACGTGCACTTCCCCACGCCGCAGAGGGGTGGCTCGGTGAGTCCCCGTCCCGCCGGCCCGGCTGAGGCGTGGGGAAAGCCCAAAGCTCAGCACGGTTCTTTGTGGAATGAGGTGAACTCCAGTCGTGCAGCAGTGCTGGGTGAGGTAACCTTTCCTGGCTCCTTCCAGCCAGGTATTCCTGTGCTTTGCACACCTGCAGCTTCCACAGAGGACTGCAGTGGTAGCAAAAATAGCAGTGGAAAAAAAAAAATGATAGCAAAATGTGACCATCTCAGTCCCTGTGTGGCTGGGACATCCCCCACTGTCCTGTCCAGAGCTCCTCAGCATTCCCTGCCCCAGAAACCACTGCCTCAGTTTGTCAAAAACAGTTCTTGATATCAAATTTCATTTAATCTAAGATACAGATGTTTGGGTTTCATTGTGTGGGAAAACTGATGGGTCAGGAGGGGGGAACTCATGTTTAAATTGTGCCCAAGTTGCCTCCCCAGCCTCTCTAGCACACAGTGATGCTGTGCAAACTCACAGATCGTGTCCTTTGCATTCCAGGTGCTCCCTCCTGCTGTTCCCAACTCTGCAAACAGGTGAGGATGCAGCAGTGTGCAATTCCCATCCATCAGCTGCTCTGTTCCTTTGGGACCCCCCAGGGGCAGGATAACACAGCTCAGTGCCCCCTGATACCCTGAGAGTCAGAATATGAATTAAACCTTGTCCTGCAAGGAACTCAGGGCTGCAGGGACACATTTCTGTCCCTGTCAGTCACTCCAACACGAGCTGCTCCCTGATTCTCCTGTTCTCATGGAGACCATGTTTGAAAGGGAAAATAAAGATCACAACTGTCACTGAAGGGTTCAAATACCCAGAGGCTGGAAAATAAACAGGAATGAAATGGAATCACACTTGAAAAGCAGAATGTCCCTCAGCCTGGGCCCTCTCTGTGGGTACACTGGGGAAGCAGTGCCAGGAGGGTGCAGGAGGCTTTTGGGTTTGGTGACCCCAAACCCTCTGCAGGCCCTCCCCGAGCTGCCCCTGTGCTTTAGGCGGGGAGTTACAACTCTGCTGCTGTAATTACAAACCAATGCTTAATTGCTGGCTGGTTGTTGGAGTGCTGGTGCCTGTCAGGAGCTGAGCAGCTGCACTGTTGTGTTTGTCTGGCTGTTCCCCCTCCTGAGTGTTGTGTCCCCCCGGGCCAGGCTGCCCCTGAAGCGGAGCGGGGCCTCCTTCCCCGAGGACTTCGAGCCCATCCCTGCAAAGCACAGCAAGGACGAGGATCCCCAGAGAGGTAACCCTGGCACCCTGAATCCCACGGGGCTCTGGGGGCACTGGGAGCACTGGGAGCACTGGGAGCAGCCTGCCCACGCTGCCCTTTCTCTTGCAGTGCTGCTCTACGTGCGCAGGGAGTCCGAGGAGGTGTTTGATGCTCTCATGTTGAAGACTCCAGACCTGCAGGGCCTCAGGACAGCTGTGAGTGTCCCCAGCCCCCTGGGGGAAGGACAAACTGCAGATAAAAGGGATGGGGGTGGTGATGGGCTGCTCATCTCTGCTGCCTGCTCTCCCTTGGGAATGGAAATGGAAATGGAAGGTGGGAGCAGGAGCTGAGTTATCCAAGAGCTCCTGGCGTGGCTGTGTTGTGCTGCAGAGGGAGGATCACACCTCCTGCCCCAGCCAGGTCCTCATGGAAGTCTCCTCTTGTGACAGCACATTCATATTTTCCACCAGCAAACACCTTTTCCATTCTCCAGGCCAGAGATGTGTGATCTGGAAGCCTCCCTGGCCTGGTGCTGGAATTCCCTGGCTGTGTTTGAGAAGCACATGGACACATTTCTGTCACGGTTATCAGCAGCATCTCTGATAACCCAGCCCTCTCTGGAGACTGCTGGGAAGGAAACCAACAATAAACCTCCCAGATTTGGGGTGGCTTTATGGCTGCACTTCAGGCTCTGTTGGTTTTACAAACTTTTAAAAATAGGGAGTTTGAAAAATGTCAGCACAGAGGATTCTTTGCCATCTTCTCCTTCCTCCATCCCTCACCACAGAGAGTCAAAAACCTTCATGGAAAATGCTTGGCAAAAGCCTAGAAAACTCCTGCCACCCTAAAACCAAAACTGAACTTGCCCAGGAGAATGTTCAGGTCTTGGTTTTGTTCTCTGCAGTAAAACTGAGGGGGATCCTTTGCTGCTGAACACCCGGGCTCGGTGTTATCTTTGATTTTTATCATGGGAATTTCACTTTACAAGTACAAAGATTTGCTGTGTTTTCTCTCACAGATTTCAGAAAAATATGGGCTTCCTGAAGAAAGCATTTATAAAGTCTACAAAAAGTGCAAAAGAGGGTAAGCTAATCTCTCATCTGCTTTTATGCTGTGCCTCCAAACCTGTCCTCTCCAGCCCCTGCCATTGGCTCCAAGAGCATTTTAACAAGATAATAAAAGGTAGAGCCACGTCAGACTCTGCTATTTGGAGCATATAAAACTCAGATCTTTCTGGCCTTTAAAGATTTGGGATAATGCTTGCTTGTATTATATTTGTTTGGAGGGTAAAGTCTCCCAAGGAAAGGAAGTTGGGTGAAGGTGGAATTGTTTGGGGAGTTAAATGGTGATCCTTTGTGTCTTAGTCTGAAAGCCTGAGGTTATGGAGAACTTATCAGAGAGGGATCAGTGTTTGCTTCTCCAAAAAATGCTGGACTGTCCCTGGCTCAGGAGGAGGGCTGGGCCATAGTGAGCATCTGAATTTGTCAGCAGTTCTTCCACCTGTTGCTGATGCTGCTCATCCTTTAGCCCCAGAAATGGGAATTTTCTCCCCAAAGGAAAAGCCCAGCACTGGTGGCTTCAGGGGAGAGGCCACCTCACTCACTTTGGCTTTGGTTTTGTTCGTGCCTTGATCTGATCAGCAGTGAGATATGGCTGGGAGGGAAAGCAGGCAGGAGGAGCAAGGAGGTATCTCATGAGAAGGAAAGGCCACACCTGGATATTAGATTGAATAAATAATTTTGACACCTGGTTTAATGAAGGCTGGATGTGACCCATGCCAGCAGCTCCTTCTGTGGAGAGATTGGAGAAGATATTCCCACTCTGGCTGGTGGCAGGGTCAGGCCCAGCTTCCTGCTCCCCCAGATTTAATTTTCAATAATTTTATCCTATTGCTCCATCCTAAACAATCTTCTGCTGGTAATTACAGCTTGAGGGGCAGATGTTGATCTGGGGAGGGCCCCTGGAGCTCAGTGGGGCTGCCTGGCCTGGCAGCAGGGCAGGGCCTGCCCCGGCCATGGCCCCTGCACGGGGATGAGCTCAGCAGGTGAACTCGGTCCCAGGGTGACTCAGCAGCAGTAATGAGCAATTTTGGATCTTGGTGAGGTTTGGTGTAGAGAAACAATCCAGGGCTCAGATTCCTGATCAGCATCCCTGGGATTGTGGTTTGGAAATCAGATGGGAGCACAGCACAAGAGGCACAGGTGACTTCTCTGGCTCCCTGCTCCGAGGCAGCTGGAGATAAAGGGATCAGCTCTGCTGCTGAAGCTTTTGGGTACCCCCAGAGTCTCTGTGGGGCACCTGTTGGAGGCCAGAGCTGGGATCCAGGGCCTGGGGTGCTGCTGGGGCTGGGTGCAGCCGGGAAGGTCCCGATTCCCCGGGCAGTGCCAGACCCTGGCCCCCAGCACAGCCCTGCAATTCCTGACTGGGCAGGGCAGTTCCAGGGCTGGGGACTGCTCTGTGCTGGATCTTTCCTTGCCTTGTGCCATGGCTTTAATGAATTAATTGATTAATTAACAGTGGTTGAGCCCCTCAGACTGGGGAAGGTGAACAGCTTTCAATGTGCTGCATCTGATCCAGCCGTTCCTTTTCTCTGTAGGATCCTGGTGAACATGGACAACAACATCATCCAGCACTACAGCAACCACATGGCCTTTCTGCTGGACATGGTAGAGGCAGAGAACAAGTTCCAGATCATCCTCAAGGAGCTCTAAAGAGCTGCAGGCAGCACTTCCTGGGACTTCTCTCTGAGCTGGCACGTGCTACCCCACAGAACTCAGCCCCGTGCCCCCTCTTGTTGCCTTGACTTGAATCCCCATGGCCCTGGGGCCAGGCCACAGACTGCTGTGAGATCATCCTGTGAACGTGGAACTTGGCTCTGTTGAGTTTATTATTAATATTATTATTATTTTTTATTATATTTTATTCCCTTCTGGCGCCGGGCCCGAGCTGCTGTTTGAGAGCTGGGCACACAAAGCTGCCAGGCCTGGGCAGAGGGCAGAGCTGGTGGCCCTGGCAGTGGCTGATGCCAGCCCAGGCTTGGCCTCTCCACAGAGCCTGCAGAGCTTTCCCAGCAGGGCTGAGCCCACTCTGAGCTCCCCCCTGGCACAGAGCCTCTCCCAGCTGCAGCCACAGCTCCTGCAGAACGGACAGTGCCTGCTGAGACCCTCCCTGCCACATCTCTGACTGTAAATACCACCCAGGCCCCCACAGCCCTTGTTTATACATTTCTGTGTTGTTCCTTTTGTATTTTATATGTGTATAAATATGCATTGTTTTATACTGGACTCAGTATGGTGACACAGAGCATTTCAAACACAGGCTGCTTCACATTTCTCCGTGAACTCCTTTTGTAACTGTGTTGTTGGTTGTGTTGTTTTGGATATTCTGTAGTAATAAAGGCTCAAGGACTGAAAATGAAGTTTCCCCCAGCTCTGGAGTGGGAGCTGGGATGGGCTGGCCAGGAGCCAGGGCAGGGAGTGACCCCAGAGGCACCAAAAGGACTCGAGGATGGTTTTGGCCAAGGTGTGTCCCCTCTGCAGCCTCCGTGCCCAGCTGTGTCACCAGGGCTGACAGCTCTGCAGGTCCCTGAGCACTTCCAGCCCTGCAGGGGAGGGATTTTGTCACACAGATTTGGGGACATTTCAAGCAAGTGAAAAGGAAATGCCCAGTATGACTCCTGCTCACAGGAGCAGCTCTGCCTCTCCCTGTGTCCCACAGGGAATATTCAAACTCCTTCCACCCTGTGCTAAAACTGCCTGAAGCTGCTTCCCATTTAGGTCATCAAATGCCAAGGGGAGCCCTGCATTTTCTAATTAATCCTCTGACCAATGAAAACCAAGGCCCTTCCTCCTCCCTCTTCTTCATCCTCTGCTTTTCCTGGCCACGTTGAAGATGTACCTGAGGCCTGTGAGTGGGGAGGAAAGAGCCCTGGGAAGAGGATTTGGAAATGCTGGAATGTGTCAGCTTGGTGAGTTTGGATTACTTCAGTGTTGTTTGAGGATGGCCTCTGAGATGAAGTGCAGATAAGCTGAAGCTTTATCAGCCTCTGGGATCTCTGCAGCACTCCTTCCCTTCAGATCACAAACTCCTTCTTCAGCAGGATGGCTCTGACCCAGTGTTGATTCTGGGCTGAGTTTCAGCTCCAGTTCAAACCAGTCCCAGGAGGAATCCCCCAGTGCTCAGTGGCACCAGCTGCAGGTCCCCTGTCCCCTGCTGTGCCAGGGCTGTGGGGACCCTGCTCTGGGACAGCTCCTGGGCTCACCCCAGCCAGGGTGGCCCTGTCCTGCCTGGCCTGGGGACAGGCAGAAGCTGCTCAGCAGGGACAGGTGTCCCCTGCCCTGGGGGAGCCCTGGCAGTGGGGACAGTTGGCTCTGCTGTGCAGGGCTGAGGCAGCCCCGGGCTGTTGTGTGCACAGAGTCGGGGTTTGGGGCCTCTCAGCCCTCAGTGAGTTGCTCTCAGTCTGATCTCGGGGTTCACCTCCTGCCACAGGAACATTTTCCCATCTGAGCCCAGCTCGAGACTCCAGCAGCACCAATCCTGACAACAGCAAAAGCCATCTCCGTTGTAACTTGATGTTCCCAGCAGAACAAAGATTATTTTTGCTGGATTTTCTGGGGTTCCCTTTCCCACAAACCCGTTCTGGGTTTTGCAGGGTGAGACCCCCCGGCTGCAGCACTGTGAGAAGACTCCCGGCTCTGGGGCGGGACGGAGGCAGAGAACCGGGAGCGTTTTCTGCGCGGGGCTGGGCAGTCCCGGCTGTGCCGGGGCTCAGGTCCCGGTGCCGGCGGCGTGCAGGGAAGCGCTGCCGGGGCAGAGTCCCCGGCCCTGCCCGGCGAGGTGGGTGTTTTGCTGACTGGCTCAGTATCGCTCATCCCTTCCAGCCAAGGCAGAGTTGCCGGGAGGTTGCGTAAAGCAGAGCTCCCAAATATGCGCGAGCATTCCTGACTCCTTGCCCGGAGCCCCCCAGCTCCTTTTGAAGATTGAGATAGGAGCGATGAAGGCGATTTTCACCCCGAGCACCAAAGGTCGTGTGAAAACACCAAAGGGCTCCCTCGGGAGCTGCCAGCCCCCTGCTCTGTGCTCAGCAGCTCGGCTGAGCTGCTCTGGGGGTGGCAGGGGGGGTGTGCTGAGCACAGGGGGTGTGACAGAGCCCTGAGCCCGCAGGATCTGCCGCTGCCCTTCTCCCTTACTCCCACCCTGGCCAGGGCTGACTCCCCAGCCTCCTGCACTGGGAGCTCTCAGATGAAAACACAGAGGAGCCCATTGGTTGTTTTAATTACTCAACATCTCCAAAACTGGAAGCTTTCAACCCAATTTTAGTTAATGATCATTTTCCAATTCTTAGAAGTGAGTAGCACTAATGAGCTGCCCTGGGCCAGCCCTGGCAGGCCAGCACAGGCCTCTCACGGCGTGCTGAGTCTGAGGGAAATCCTGACGCAGGAATCCCACTCTGGCATCCCAGCTCTGCTGCTCACAGGGAGGAAGGGAAGCTTCCCAGTGCCCACAGAGACAGAGATGCATAAAAAGGAGCAGCAGGCTGAGAGGTGAGTTGTGCAAGAGCTCTGGTATCCCCAGCGCTGGGTGGAGGGCTCAGCTCCTCACTTCTACAAACAACACCCAGTTTCTGTGTCTTTATTCGTGCTTATTCACTCCTTGCATCATCAAGCAGGCAGCTGAGGAGCTCAGAGCGTGGTGTGGCTCTGCAGGGCTGTGAAGGGAAAAACAGCATCCTGTGTTTTGTTGGGACACCCACACGCCGTGGCCGGAGGTGCCCCGGTGCTGTGCTGGGCATGGCAGGAGAGGATTAAAGTCAGGGAAATCAAACCCTGCCAGCACCTGTTTGTAAGTGTGCAAAGCTTTAATGAACCTGCTGAGGGTTCTCCCAGATCTCACTTATTTCCCCAGGTAGTGTCTTGGATTTAGAGAATTAAATTTTGTGTGAGTTGGGCTCCAGAACCCTCAGAGCTGTGGGAATGTCCTGGAATCATCAGCTGGGAAGTGGCCACAGGATCAGAGCTCAGTGCTCACAGTCAGGGGCTGTCCTGGCTGCACTTTAGACTGGGAATGCTGAGCCCCAGCTGTGAGGCAGCCCAGGCACGAGCTGCTGAATAACCAGCCTTTGCTAAAGCTGCTGCTGTGTCAGCCCTGAGTGCACTGGGATTCTGCCTCCAGAGCAGCTCTGTGTGCTCCAGCACTGCTGTGGCATTGCAGGGGTTTTGATCCAGTTGCTATAAAAGACTGATGACAATGAAAGGGAATTTCTCCACAACCTGCAGAAGGTATTTCTTTCCAGCCCCTTCTCTTTAGGTGATCTGTGGCCATTGTGAGCCTGCTCTCCAGCCTGCCCCCCCTGCCTGGCTGTGCTCCTCTAACCGAGCCAGGCAGGATTTGCTGGCAGGGAATCCCAGCTGTGCCAGGAGCTGCCAGCCTGGCACAGCTGTCTGCGGCTCCAGAAATGCCCATTTCCCCCTCTGTGCTGCCACAGGAGCCCAGGACAGACCAATGTCACCAGGGTGTCCCCTCAGTGTCTGTGGCTGGGACAAAATCTGCGGCTGGGTGAGTTCAAACGCTGGGAATCACAGCAGGAACCGCTCCCCTCTGCTCTCCCGGCCCTTCACAACCTCCCGGAAGCACCTGAGGATCTCAGGAAGGAACAAACAGGGCGAGAAACGAGTGCGATTAACTGGAAACAATCACCTTAGCTGTGCCTGGCCAGAAGGAGCCAAGGGGCACCGAGGGCTCGGCATCCCGGCACGGCAGAGCTGCCCCAGGGATGGGGCTGTGGCCGCACCCGCCCCTCTCCTGCCAGTGTCAGGGTCGGCACCCAGCTCTGCCCCCGTCCGCCAGGGCGCTGTGTTTAACCCTTTCCTCTCCGGGGTGGGTCCCCCCTCCTGCTTCCCCGGGCGTTTCCTGATTCCAAGCCGCAGGATGTGTTTCTCTTTCCATTTCGCTCAGCTTTAGGTGAGGAAGGCTCTGTGAGGGCAAAGGGGTGCTGGGGGTTCTGATGCTGCTCTGTGCCCCCACCCTGTCCCCTGCAAGCGCTCCCCTCTTCCCATCAAAGAGAGGAATTCTGCAGCTGGAATGTGTTGTACCAACAGCCAGAGTGATGTGAGTTTTACACACACACAGAACTCACAGAACCTGTTTGTCCAAAGCCCTGACACTCAGTGATGCTTTAATGGCCTTTACACTGCAAACAAGGTTTTATTTTTCCAACCTTACCTTTAAAAATAATATTGTAAAATGTAAACCAGGCAAGCTGGAGAGGGAGCTGGCAGTGAGGACTCCAGAGCTGCTGTGTGGCCCTCGGGGTGATGCTCAATCCTTCTAAGCTAAAATCTTTGGGAAATGGGAGTGCTCTGGACAGCCTGTGATGTTTTTTGTGAGTTCCATGGATTTGCTGTGGTGCAGCCTTGCAGAGAGCAGCAGCCACTGCTGGGACAGGGCAGAGATGCCCAAGGACTCCAGCTGGGAGCCCCTCCTGCTCTCCCTGGAGCAGCAGAGGGAGCAGGCTCTAAGCCCAGCAGCTGGGTGTGGAGTGTTTGTGTGTTTTCTGATAACACAGGCTGGGCATCTTCCCTCCTCGTATTTAATTTGCCCTTTCCTCCAGCCTCCTGTCCTTATCAAATCCCTCCTGGCATTGCTTCCCTCCCAGTTTCCTTTCCCCCAAACCCCTGATAGAAGATCCAGCTGCTGAGAGATGTAGTAAAGATTTCTCTGTTGGGTAAGGAGAGCCCTGGGCTTTCTCATGGGCTCATTCTTTTCCATGGTCAGGAATTTATTGATGATCTTAATCTCAGGCCAGGCAACGTCACTGCAGTGGTGACAAAAATGCTTTTGAACGATCTGCTGATGGATTTATTTGTCTTCCCATGAGGATCCCAAGGGGTGGGAGGGCTTGGGAGAAGGGAGTTTCTGTTCCTGCCTTTTCATCCCTCTGAGGTGGTGGCAGGATGGAACACCTGGGAATGGCAGCGCTGCCTTCCAGGAAGAATTTTACAAGCCTCTCTCCAGCTCTCCTGCCAGCAGGGGCTGGGGCAGTGCCAGCTTTGATCCAGGGGCCTCGGGATGCTGTGCAGACAGGAGGGGCCCTCACCATTCCTGCCCAGGGACCCCCAGATTTGGGGATTTATCCTCAGCGTCCTCTGGGGAGAGTTCAGGCACAAAACCAGCCCAGCCTAAAGCCTCTGCTTGGGATCTGAGGAATCTTTTTCCAGGTCAGGCGTGCTCTGGCTTCTTGCTCCATGCAATGGGGATAAGAAGTGGCCCCCACATCCCAGGGTGGTGCAGGCTTTAATTACTGTTTGTAAATGTCTGGGAGATGAGCTGATAAAGAGCCCCTGATCCACTGCTCCAGGCTGTTCCCAACCCACACTGCCCTTCCAGGCACTGCCACCTCCCAGCCACTTCCTGGGGACAGCAGCCATCCCCTGTGGCCCAGGACACTCTGGGATCACCCTCCTGTGATGGATTTTCATACATCCCATGGCAGTGGGGTGTCTTCCAGGCTGCACTCACCTGGAAGGAGTTTCCTTTGCTTCCCTGGTGGTTTGTGTGACTGAGGCTGCAGACTCTGGAATAAATCTGGAGTAAATTCCTTGTTCCCTGTTAGGTGGGAGGTCTTTGGCTGGAAGGAAGATGTTATTCCCTCAGTGAGGGAATCCGTGTTGGGATGACCTACAAGACAAACAGGAAAGGGATGTAAAAACCAGCCCAGGCACTGAGGAAGGAGAGTGCATCCAGCAGGGAATGTGAGAAAGGAAAGGAACCGGTGTGACAGGGCTGTGTGGAGAAGCTGCTGCTGCACTGGAAAAGTGCTGGGCAGAGCTGATTTCCAGGGACACTGATAAGGCAACGCTGAACTCAGTCCTGAGCACAGGAACAAAAGCAACTTCAGGGACTCAAAGAGGAGAGCTCCCAGCTGTGTCAGCTGTCAGATGAACTCTGTGCCCTCACCCCAGGTCTCACCCTCAGCGGGCAAAGGGCCAGGAGATCTTTTGGAGCTTGGTACATTATGCACCAGTGTGGCTTCTCCTGAAGCCTCTGGCATTTCCAGTGCTGTGGAGTGTTCTGGTGATTCCCTACAATTCCCCCAAAGTCCCAGGGTGATTTCTGGATGGTTCTCCCAGCAGAGGTCCCAAGGGACCTTCCCAGAGCTCCTGGAAGTGTCCTGTGACACCTCAGTCCAGCATGCCCTCAGAAGCTCTGGGTTTGTGTGTGAGGGTGCTCCATGGGGAGCAGGGCCAAGGGCAGCAGCACCATCCTCCCTCCCAGCTCCAGGCTCAAGATGTGGAGAAAGACACTTCCCAAACTTTTCCAAATTAAATCCTCTTGTGTTTCAGGCCACAAACACTGCCAGGGCAAAAGTGATACTGCTTTGCTTGCAGAAATGGTGAGCTTCAGAAGGAAAAAGGGCTTGGGGATGCCTTTGAATTGCTTTTCCCCGTGGGTGGTGACCAGCAAGGGCAAACCCACATTTCAAACCCAGCTGTCTCCCTGTGAGTGGCTGCAGCTGCCAGCAGCACTCACACCAAAATCTGGGAGAGTTTGCCAAGGGCAGCAAGGGCTCTCTGTCCCTGCCCTTGACACACTGGCAGGAAATGTCTCTGTGTGTGACTGCTGTGTCCACCATCCTCCATCACCTCCACCTGCCTGATTCTGTTCAGGGCCTCAGAATTCCAGGTGGGAATTGGTGTCCTTGCAGTCAGGAGTTTGAGGGTTATGAGTTACCCAAATCCCAGAAGAGATCACACTGAAATGGGAAGAAAATCCTTCAGATTGCCAGGATGAAGCTTTCCCTGCTGCAGCATCCTCTGGGATTTAAAGCTTTTATTGCTGACTGCTCAGATTGCCTTTCCTAAGGGATTGGTAATGAGAGTTATGGGATGGCCAGGCCTCACTCAGTGATGTGGGAGTGTCCAGCTGGAGAGGAGAGGGACAAGAAAACCCAGTATGACAGATTCAAACACAGAAAGATGATGATTTTTCCCTTTTTTTCCCCTTGTTTCCTGTGGCAGGCCAGTGAAATGCTGAGATGTTGAACTGCCTTTGTTGTAACACAGGGTTTGGTCCCAGAGCTGAGGATGGCTTTGAGGTCTGCTTGGACACTTTTTCCTTGTTTCTCACTGCTTTTTTCCCCCTCAATTTTAATCTGTCACTCAAAACCAAATCCTCCAGTGACAAAAGTTCCTTTTTGCTGAGTGAGAGCAGTGACCAAGAAGCTGCAGGATCTGTCCACCTTCTTCTTTTGAGATATCTCTTTGTCTATAGTTATAAATTATCAGCCACTGCCATCTTTTAAATAGATAGTTTCCTGTTCTGCCTCTTGTAGGTTAGATATTATCTCCCCCAGTAAATCATGAGTCAGTGATTAATTCAAGAAGGCCGTTCCCAGAAGCAAATTCTTACAATGTTAAAATTAATACGATGCAGAGCCATTATACCATGATAGAGAAAATAATTATGGCCTGCAAAGCAGTTTAATCAACAGAGAACATGCTGGGGCAGGTGCTGAGCCTGAGTCACTGCAGCAGGGTTCAGAGTCCCAGTGCAGGGGCAGTGTGAGTGAACAGGACTGTGGAAGCCCCAGCAGGGCTCCCTGTGCTCTTTGCACACCCAAATTGGGAGGGAAAACACCTTTGCTGATGTATAAATATCATCAGTGACTGTAAAAGCATGGATTGCTTCAGGAACGTGCATGCAGGCAGTTAAGGTGTCTCAGCTGATGAGTGGCAGCTTATTAAGATGATTAAGTTGTGTCTTCACTCGGTGTTAAGCAGCTCTGCAAAGTCATCAGATATTCTGGAGGTTGCCTCAGCGCAGGGAATGGGGCTGCTCCAGGACAGCTCACGGGGGAATGGCTCAAAATTAGGGAAAAACTCAACTCCAGCTCTCTCCAGAAATAACAAAACAATCCCAAAGCAATCAGAGCTCCAGCAAGATACCACAAAGGGGACAAAGCAGCCCAGGAGGTGTGTGTATGTTATTATAAACCATCTGATAATGGGTAATGACACTCGGGTTCTGTTAACAGCTCCCACATCTCAAAACACCCTGAATTCCTGTGGATGAAGCCTTACAACAGCTCCCTGCAGGGCTGGGCAGCAGGCACAGAACAGTTAAGTGACTTGCACAAGGGTGAATCAGCAGGACTTGAGGAACTCAACCTGAAGGCAGGTACTGAGTGGAGGAACTGGCACAGCTGAGCCCAGCAGTGCCCCAGGTGTGCCCCTGCACCTCCTGAGCCCAGCAGTGCCCCAGGTGTCACCTGCCAGTGCCTTTTTTGGAGTTAGGGTGACCAGAACCAAGCCCACCACTCCAGCACCACCAGAGCTGCTATTATTGGATTTCCTGTATTGCTTCCCAAGTCACAGGAATTTCATGCTTTAATTTTAACTGTGCATCGAGGTAGGTGCCTTCAGAGTTTAAATGTTTAATCCTTCAATGCAAGCCTCCTGTTGCATGGAAAGCTGAGTGGTTCTGGGGATGAGGAAAATCAAATTTCCCTGCTGTCTACAGGGCAGTTTGTAGAGACTGGGAGCCACAGCACATCTAAAATCTCACCTGTAACTTCTGAGCTGGGCCTAATTAATGCAGCATGTGGGCAGAATGCTTTATTTGCAGTACCACACCTTTCCTGCCTCTCTTCTTTTCTTGAGCTTTTCAAAAAGAGGACTGGGCAGGATTCTATTTATAGAGCCAAATAAATCCAGCCCTGCCTGTGCTGTACGTGATCCCAGCAGCTTTTCAGATGTGCTCCCAGGAAGGGTTGATGTCCTTCATGTCCTGCTTCTGCCAGTCCCAGGGGGAATTGGAAGGGTTGGGACCACGAAAGATAAAAGAAACAGCTTTATACTAACAGAAATGTGAAATTATTCCAGAGTGTAGGATGGGAAGTGAAGTTCCTGATCTTTAGGAACATTGTGTGAACCTCATTAATTGTCTTGTCTGCCAGTTACCAATGGAAAATGCCCTGCAGGTGCCTTGGTTCCTGTTCTGGTGATTTGAGAGTGGGATTCTGGCAGTGATCTGATGCTCCCTCCCCAAATAGCACGGGAGGCAAAGAGAACAGGGACTGAAGAACAAGGCAAGGGGCAGTTGAGGGGAAAATGAAGCAGGTGGGGCATAACTCCACTCATACAGACACGAGGATGAAGGGATTTAACTGTGTTTGGCAGGAGCAGGAAGGGGCAGGGAAGATGCCAGGCTCAAAGAAGGGGAATGGATGAAGCAAGGGCTAATAAAAACTCCACCCAGATGGAACTTGTGCTTGGCCACAGCAGCACCAACCCTGGAGTGAATCAAACCCCTGAGGGAACAACCAGGAATGGCTGGGAGGGGAATGGAGGCTCCTGCTCTGCTTGGCCTTACAAAAGGCTGAAGGAAGAGTGGCAGGGAGTGGGCAGGCAGTGCTGGCAGCTGCAGGAGGTGCTGATTTACACTGAGATCATGGGGAACCCTTCCTGCTGCGTTTTCCTCCCTCAGCTGAGCTGTTCCTGGCTGTGTGCACCGACAAGTGGAAGGGTGCTACTATGGTGCTAAAAATAAACCCCAAATACAGGCCCTTCCATGAAAACTGGGAGAGCTTTGCAAGGAATCAGACCCCAAGGAATCAGCCTTCTGGTTAATTCTGCCTTTCCTGTAAAAGTGCCCCCCTGAGTTACCAAGCAGCTGAGCACAAACAATCTTTTCCACCGATTTTTCTTTGTAGGAAAACGCTTCAGGACAGACCAAAATTTGAGGTGTGTGATGGAACTCCGTGAACTTCAGCAGAGCAGCTCTGACTGGGGCTGCTCCAAAATTCCAGGAGATTTCTGAAGATGTGGTCTGAGGGTTCATCTGCAGGGAGCAGGGATCCTGAGGCAGCTGTTCCTTATCACCAACAGAACCAGAACTGTGGCAGTGCCCTGGCCACGGCGTCCATCTCCACGTGGCCCTGCCATGTGCTTGAGGTTGTCCAGCCCGTGCTCTGTGGCCAGCAGGGCTGTGCAGAGGGAAGCAGGACCTGCCCAGCTCTGCTGGAGCTGATTATTAAAATTGCAGCAGGTTTCCAGAGCAGCTGATAAAAAACTGCATCCACAAGCTCCTTCTGCCCTGCTGCTGCCAGGCTTGGCTGCCAGTGGCCAGCCTGGGAGGGCTGGATGCAATCCTTGCCCAGGCAGGGCAGCTGCTGCTGGGGCAGCACGTTCCTCACCAGGGCAGCCCGTGCTGGGGAAAGGCTCTGGAGCTTCTCCCACCCTCTGCATCCAGCTCTGGGTTTGGCACATCCACCCTCACCTCGGTGCTGCTGAGGGTAATTGGAGATTAGGAAGCTCCACACCCTTGGGGATTCAGCTCCTGCACGCCTCAGATCCCTGGAATTGTGTTTGGGTGATGCAAGGGGCACTGTGCTGTGAGGGAAACCCAGCAGGAGCAGCTGCCAGCCCCTGGGACCTGCAGGGATGTGTGCAGGCAGGTGTGAAGCTGCAGAGTGACACAAGTGGGTCAAGCCACCTGTTGGGTGTTGTAGGTCAGGCACTGAGAGACAAACAAGCTCTTTCCAGTGCCTAAATGACAAGTGGGGAACGTCCTGTCCTGGCATTTATCCCTGACTCAAGGAATGTGCTCCAGAATGGCTGAGGGGGACACTGCCAAGTCCTTCAGGTGGGGGAAACCAAGTCAGCAGCCCCCAAAAGGTCTGGTGCTGATGGGTCCAGTGCTGCCCCTCCTGACCTAATGCAGGAACTCTTCTTCAGGCATAAAGCCTAGGAGAGAAGCTGCCAAGCCCTTGTATAGTTTGTGGTTTGGCCTCCTGCCCACTCTGCCCTTCAAGCAGGAAATTCTCAAAGGGAAGGGAGTGCTTTGTGAAGCTCCCTGCAGACTCTGCCTGCTCTGCTTTAGTCACAGCTCAGCATCAGGTCAGCTGGCACTGCTGGAAGCTGACCAGGCAGACTGATGGCGCCTACAGAAAGTCTTTAAGCAACTTCTCCACCTTCATCATTTTCCCCTCATCTTTTTTTTTTGTCCTTTAGGTCCTTGATTGCTGTTATTCAACCCTGAGATAATGCACTCCTGATATCACTGAGATGGGAGAGACAAGCAAGGAGCAAGAGATCAAAGGAAGGAGAAGAAAGAGAAGATGCCAAAGGCAGGAGAAGAAAGAGGGGAAGATGCCGAACACTTCCTTGATTTACCTACTTTACATACCCAGTACAGTTTCAGAAATCCTTCCTGTACGTAATTTTGGGAGTTCTGGGGTTACCACGCAGACAGCAGGAGGCTGTGGAAGCGCATCCTCCTTCCCCCAGCTGAGGAAGCGGCAGGGAAGGTGCATCCAGAAAGCCCAGGAGGCCCTTGGCAGCTGAGAGCGTTGGCTGCGCTGGAAAAGGAGCCCGGCCGGGGGAAGCGCTGCGTCTTTAACGCATCTTTCTGCTTCCCTCTGCTGGTGGAAGGAGAGCGCGATTCCTGAAAATCCGGGATCCGCGGGAAGGGCCGCAAAGGGCGGAGAGACAGAGGGGTGAACTCCAGCGAGTGCTCTAACCCAGCCTGAAGAAATGCAACGCGTGTGTCCTGGAAGGCTCAAACACTTGGGAGAAACAGGGCCAGGGCTGCTGGGTGGGACACGGGGAGGTGGCACAACTGAGATCATCTATCTGGAGTCATTTCTAGGCTTAAACCACTAATATTGCATTGCCATTCCTCCTTCTGTAACCAGTTGTGATTACAAAGTTAATTTAATGACCTTGAGCTAAACTTGGTTGCTATTATTGTCACAGAACGGGATCATTATCAGTGGCAAAAAACCCCCAAACAAAAACCCTCTTAAACTTCAAACAATTTTAATACTCACTTGGTTATATTGAAATCCTTTAGATCAAGACTTAAATCTCTTTTCCCCTCTCCAGTTTGAGATCCTTTTCCTGTGGTGTTTATAAGGAAATCTTCTAGGACAGCCAAGGATAGCAATACTGAATATGGAGATGCAGGAAACAAACGTGAACACAACAGCAGCTTTCACTTGAAATGGGATGTGCAAGATAAAGGCAAATCCAACATTAATGCAATATTCCCTTCAGAAAATCAGCAGTCACTCCTGCATTTCATTTCCCTGTTTTATTTTTAAAAACCCTTGGAAGCGCAGCTGTTGATGAATGTTTTGTTTGATGGCATTTCTTATTCCCTTGTGCTGGTTTTTCCCCAAAAGGAGGAATTTTGGACCTGGAACATCTCTAACCCACTGTGGCTATAAATAGTTCCTCGATTTGCTCCAGTACCGAACCCTGTCTGTGCTTGGAGTGAAAAACCTTGGCATGGTTGAGGTTTTCATCCTTCAGCTCTGCACTCACTGTGGTAAGTGCTGTTTATTTTCGGGACATGGCACCGAGTGGTGCTGTTCTGCTCGAGACTCGTGCTCCACAGCATCCCTGAGCTGGAAAGGCAGGGATCTGCCCACAGCCCACATGTCCAGTGCCACTGCTCAGGACAGAGCCGTGATTTTGTGTTTAAGCTCAGTCGCAGCGCTGAACGTGCAGCAGGGCCGAGGCTCCAGAGCTGGCCCAGCTCAGCCATGGCCTTTGCTGTCTCCGTTGAGAGAACTCGGGGCGATGGCTCGGGGGCGAGAGGAGCCCAGGTGAGGGATGAGGCGATGCCCGCAGGTAAAGCCTCAGGTGATGCCTCAGGTGAGGCCCTGGAGGGCGCCACCGGAAGCCGCCTCACGACCCAGCCCCGCCCAGGTGAGGCGGCGCGAGGCGCGCTATGAAGAGCGGACACCGCAGCTGCGGAGGCGCGGGGAGCACCGGGGAGACCCCCCACCCCGCCTGGGTGAGGTGTGCGGTCTGTATCGGTCTGTATCCGCCCGTACCTGCCGGTACGTGCCCGTGCATCCCCGGCCCTCGGCGGCACCGGGAATGCGGACACCCGGTTGCTGAGACAACACCGCCTCAGCCCCCCTCCAATCACCGTGCCTGTTACTTTGAGCATTGCGGCAGGCGCCCAATCACACACGAGCTCTCAGCGCCACCGGCTGGTTTAAGGTGGCTCGGCGGAGGCGCTTGGGACATGCACCTTTAAGGCGGCTCCGCCTGCTGCTCGCGCCAGCGGGAGCCGCGCACACGCGGAGGGCGGGGGGAACGAGTCCCACAGGGGCTGTCCCTGCCGCTCTGGGCCGGGGAGCGCCCCGGAGCTCCGGGCGGGGCCCGTGGCTCCTCCTCGGCCCGCCCCAACCGAGCGGCGGAACGCAGCTTCTTCCGCCCGGCCCCTCAGAGCCCTGCGCCCATAGGTTGGGCCCGACCCCGCCTCCACGCGGCAGCCAATCCCCGCCTTCACCTTGAGGCCGGCCTTTGATTGACAGCGTTGAAGACCAATCGGATGCGCCGGGCAGGAAGCGGCCGCGGCGCTCGACCGGGACCCGGAGTTGGAGGCCGGGGCCGGGCTGGGGCCGGCGGCGGGGCCGGTGAGTGGCGGGGCCGCCCCTGCGGGGCAGGGGAGGGACAGGTGCGGGCCCGCTGCTCTGGAGGGTTTGGTGTGAACACCCCGCGTCCCGGCCCGGGGGTGTCTGGGCGCGCTGCGCAGCCCGGGCAGGGCTCGCTCACGGTGGGAGGCGGATTTGCTGCCCCGTCCCCTCACAAACGGGCGGGTTTGCCCTTTCATGGCCGTTGTGCCCCCACGCTGGGGCTGCCCGGCAGATGAGGGTGCCCAAGGGAGGCTGCCGGGCTCGGCCCCGGCGTGGGACGGGTCCCGCTGCCGCAGGAGCTGCCCACGGGCAGTGTCGGGGGCTCGGGCTGGGGATGAGCGAGCCCTGCGAGGGTCTCACCCTGCCCTGATCCCCTTCAGCCGGGGCAGGGCTGATGCTGCTGCCCCCTGAGCTGTGTGGCGGTGCAGGGAGCTCGTGTGGTGCTTTCCAGACACCTGCAAGGAGTTTGGCTCCGAGGAATGCAGGCTGCAGGGATTCCCCGGGCTGACCTCTGCTTGCAGGGAGCAGCGCTGTCATGCCCAGCACGTGGGGATGCGGTGACTCACGGAGCGCTGGTCCCGAACAAACTGGAGCTTCAGGGAGGAGGGAAATGAAAAGCAGGGCTTGGAGGACTTGAGAGCTTTTGTGATGCTGTTAAATGCCAGCTGAATGTGTCACCCCTGGGGCCCAGCCAGTTCACAAGAGCTTGTAAAGCAAAGTCTCTCTGAGTTTCTGCCCAAGGCTTTCTAAGAAGACATTTAAAATCTGCTTTTCCTGTTTTATGTGCAGCTGTGAGTTTGATTCCAGGGGCGTTTCTGTGGCCTGTCCTTCACTGCAGGTTTTAGACCACTGATTTATTCACTCTAATTCTTTGGGTTTATATTTTTTTTTCCCTTAGATTCACCTTGAAGGAACATAACCCTGCTACTTCACTGACTGGCTGGAAAGAGTGGCTCATCCACCCTCCTTCGTGCCTGGGGTGCCCACCCTGAGACAGGGCAGGGGAAGGGAAGCAGCAGGACTTGTTTGTGCTTCCCTGAACTTGCTCAAGGGAACAGGATGGATGGCAGGGAGAGGTACCAGAAGTTGGCTCCAGCACTGTCCAAGTCTCTTTAAGAAGTTCCAGCATCAAGGAAGCTGAAAAGCTAAAAAAACCCCCAAAATGGAAGGAGGAAACAGCCCCAGTCTGCAGCTTCAGCAGCTCCCGCTGGCCACAGCAGCAGTTTCTGTGCAGCCACACACAGACTCCTTCTCCTACAAGGTCAGCTCCCACCCCAGCAGGGAGGTTTCCATCCCCAGAAGGCCCTGATTATTGGAATGAGCTGATAATGATGCTGCTTTGGGGTTATTTTCTACAAAAAGGGCTCTGTCTTTGTGTTCAGCCACTCCTGGGGTGTCATATCCTGTGCCTAGCGAAAGAAAGGGAGAAATTCTGTGTCTGCAGAGCAGAGAAGCTGGAGGAGGGTGTGGCAGTGGGAAGGTGTGGAGGTGTTTGGTGCAGTGATTCTGACAGGTGCCTTTTCAGCCTAAGCCATGCAGCAGTAACAGAGCAGAGGTTCTGGTTTGCTCTGTGTTTTCAGCTGTTTGAATTTCAGAGAGGCTGCAGCTGGGTGGGACATGGGGCTGAAATTCCTCCTTCTTGTCCAGCTGGGAACAGATAAATTCCCTCCGAATCCATGATTCTGAAGGTGCTCAGAATATCTCAGTAAAAGGGCATTTTTCTCCTTTGAGACCACAGTCCTGGGCCCTTGTGGAAGTGGACCTGAGGCTGTCCCAGCCCAGAGAACTCTGCAGTGTGGTCCCACAGTGACATCCCCCTGCCACCTTCTCTGTCTGTCCTGGGAACCTCTCTCAGGTGGCTTTGAGTGAAACTCTTTAGTTGAATCTTATATTATGTGCATTCTGATAAAGAGGTTTTTGTTCTGGTGCTAAGAATTTGAAGTCTGGAAGTTCTTCTGTGTATGAGAAAATCAAGATTGGTCCATTTATTCATATTCACATCTGAATGTGAGCTGGGTTATCCCAAATCAATCCAAGTTGGGACTGGGCTGAATGAACAGTGCTAATGACATTTAATGAGATTTAGGCAGTTTTGGGAGCACACAAATCTTTGGTGGCTTCAGGCTCTTCTCTTCAGTCCTCCTCTGCATCTCCTTTGTGACTCACCTGCTTTACATCCTTTCTTTGTTTCAAATTCCATCTTTAGAGCGTGAGAATTGTTGCTGAGCTGCAAATGCCAGTGCAGAAGAAGTTGGGAACTGGCTGGGAGCTGTCAGCAGTCTCCTGTGACTTTGGGAATAACTGGTTTATACAAAAAGCAGATTAAAATCTGTGATAATTTGGCTTCCTCATCACATGGGCTGAATTAATGACTGAACCAGCAGCTGTCACAAGTGGAGAAGAGAAAATAGCTGGGAAGCAGAGGGTCCTGATCCATTCTCTGTCAAATTCCAGGGCAATAAAATCCTCATAGATGAGTTTTTCAAAGGGAAGAATGAGTGATGGTGTAGGGATTTTCTAGCCTTATCTTCCTCCTCTCTGAGAAACTGCAAACTAATTGCAGTCTCTTGGAGAAAGTGGCTCTTGAGTCTTACCTTCCACCTGAGTGCACAGGTCTGGAGCACAGCCACAGCCCCAGATGAGTAGGAAGGGAGGAAGATAAAGAGGTTTTATTGACATGTGGGTGTTGGACCAGATGACCTTTAAAGGTCCCTTCCAACCCAGGCTGTTCCATGATTCAGGAATGGGTTTAAAAGTCTGCTCCAGAGTGTGCAACCCCCTCTGAGTTCCTTGGCTAAGTTTAATAATTGTGTGTTCCTTTATTTTTGCAGGAGAACTTGATTGGGGCACTTCTGGCTATTTTTGGGCATCTTGTCAGCAGCATTGCCCTCAACCTCCAGGTGAGTGCCCTGAAGCAAATACTCATCCTGCACTGAAACAAACAACCAAACATGACAAAGCTGCTTGATTTCTGTTTTCTTGCCTAGAAATACAGCCACATCAGGCTGGCAGGCTCCAAAGACTCCCGTGCCTACTTCAGAACCAAGACCTGGTGGAGTGGATTGTTGCTGCTGGTGCTGGGAGAGCTGGGAGTGTTTTCCTCCTATGCCTTTGCTCCTCTCTCTCTGATTGTGCCTCTCAGTGCAGTCTCTGTTGTGGGTAAGGAGGAAACAGCCTGAGTGTGTTCCAGTGGGAGATTCCTGACTCCAGAATTCACTGTTTCTCTCTTCCTTTCTTCTTCTTTTTTTTTTAATAGCTAGTGCAATCATAGGAATTATATTTATTAAAGAAAAATGGAAGCCCAAGGAATTTTTGAGTAAGTTCCATGGTTATTTTTCCTCTGTGTTTACAATTCATCACACACAGCACAGCCCCTCAGGAATTATAATTACAGGGATGGCAAGGTCTCATTAGCACCTCTTGAATGAAATGTGTCATCTCATCCACTGTTTATTACAAATGGATGTTTTTTCTCTTGCTTGTGCCAAATCCCCTGAACCTCACAGAATTTAGAAACAGGCTGAATCTGCAGCCCTGATTCTGCAACAGCACAGGCACAGGGGAACGAGCTGAATTCCATAAACATGGAGGTGTTTGCAGAAGTGGGAAGAGGGCTGTGGGCAGTGCCAGGCAGGATCAGACCCAGATCTTGTAGCTTTATTTATTTAGCAGATACCACCTGGTACCAGCTTTGTCTCAGCTCCCACACCCCCCTGCCCCTGGTGGCTGCAATATTTCAGAGGTGGGGCAGGAAGGGCACCCAGGAGTCCCCCAGAGGAGCACCCACATTGTCACTGATGGTGCTGTGGGATTAATTCATTAATTCCATGCATCCCACTCCCTCATTAACCCTGTCCTCTCCTCTTCCTGTGCCTCCCAAGGGCGCTACGTGCTGTCCTTTGTAGGCTGTGGCCTGGCAGTTGTTGGCACTTACCTCCTGGTGACATTTGGACCCAACAGCCACGAGAAGATGACAGCAGAAAACATCACCAGGCATTTAGTGAGCTGGCCATTCCTGCTCTACATGGTGAGGGGTCATGGAGGCTGGGGGGAGTTTCATTTCCAGCTTTATTTTTCTTTCTGGTTGCTGCCAATGTTCCTTGTGCTCACTCTTGAACCTGGGACAGCTTTTCCAGTTGTTAGGCATGTGCACAGCTCCTTGTGTTTCTCTGAATTCTGTAGGATTAAATGTCTTTGAAAATTTACTGGTGCCTGAATCTGGGCTTTTTCCACACTGACTCTCTCTGGACCCACGAATCTCTTCTTGAAAATCCCATGAAATTTGTGTTTTAATGAAGATAATTTTGGCTGTTGCCCCAGAGATCGCTTGTGGGAGCTCAGTGCAGAAGGCAGACTGAGATCTCTCCTGTAAATATTCAGTCAGGACTATTTGATCAGCTGCTTTACCATAAATCCAACACCAAAAGTGCCTCATGTTTCCTGTTCTGCAGGAAGCTGCTGAATATCTCCTCTAACTGGAATCTAAGATAATGCTGAATTCAGTCTATAATTGTGTGGGATCCCCATTTCCCTTTGATTTGCCCTATTCTAATGTTTGATTGGCTCAGACTCTCATTTACTGCCAACCCCATGTGCTCTGCATCTCAAATATTCTCATTTTTTCTTTTGTAGCTTGTGGAGATCATTGTTTTCTGTCTGCTCCTGTATTTTTACAAGGAGAGAAATGCAAACTACATTGTCATTATTCTCCTGCTGGTGGCTTTGCTGGGTAAGTTAATATGGACTTGTAAGATCTTTAAACAGTAAATTAAGGCATGCAGGGGAATTATATTCATTTAATTAATGCCATGAAATGCACTAATTTCCTCCAGAAATGTTCCTGAAGCTGATGTTTAGGATCTTTCCAAACAACCTTTGAACAATTAAAGGCCATCAGACAAATAATCTGCCAAGCACAGAAAGTGCAGGTTATTTATTAGTGTTCTTAATTTTAATCTGGGCACACAAAGGGTGGCATTCAGTGCATAAAGAGGCCTGAGCCAGTGGGTGAAAGAGAGGATTTGACTTACAAGAATTGTCTTAGCTCTGTTAAGATTTGCTGTGTGGTTAAAGAAATGAGGAATCCTCTGCCACCCCAGCTTGTCCCTGTGAAACTGAGTCCCTGGTGATTCTGATATCCCGCACTGGGATCCTGCAGTGACTTTGGATTTACACATTTAATATTTTTTTTAAAAAAATAGAAACTGTAATCAATTAAAGTTTTAAGAGGATGAGTAATAGCAAGTCTGCCATGCTGAAATCTGTGTCACAGTCCTCCATTTTTGCTGTTTATGCACCTTCAGTTCCTGCAGTGTCTTTTCCTTTTTGGTTTTTTGAGCTGTTTGGGGCTGGATTTCAGTGGTGCCTCAGAAACTCCATGAATTACAGAGCAACTGCCCTAAATTCTGAATGGCCCAACTTTCAAGAAAGGAAAGCTCTTCCTGATTCTTGTTTTGGAGACTTCCTTGGCTTTATTAACCAAACCAAATGAGAAATTGTATCCTCCCATCATTGACAAAACCAGTCAATGCTCCCAGTTCTGTAGACATTGACAGAGAAGGGTTCAGTGATTTACTGGAGGTTGCTGTGGTGGGTTTGTGGGGAATAAACCAGACAGAGCTGGTGGCAAACAGGCAGTTTGCACCCCTCGTTTGTCCTGGCAGGAGGAGGGGCAGGTTTGGGGGGCTGTTTGCAGCTG
The DNA here is from genome assembly GCA_013401135.1 of Cettia cetti. Taxonomy (NCBI): domain Eukaryota; kingdom Metazoa; phylum Chordata; class Aves; order Passeriformes; family Sylviidae; genus Cettia; species Cettia cetti. Next base: position 21,311 of record VZUI01048932.1, on the reverse strand, counting down.
CCCCAGGTGAGTGTGGTGTCCCCCCAGGTTCCATGACCGTGGTGACAGTGAAGGCAGTGGCTGGGATGATGCTGGTGTCCATCCAGGGCAGCCTGCAGCTGGACTCTCCCATCTTCTACATCATGTTGGTGTGCATGATTGCCACAGCCATCTACCAGGCCACGTAAGGACTCCTCTCTTTGTCTGTCATGTTTGTTACCATGCCAAAAATACCTCTGAAAATTTAGGAGAATTATCCATTCTTTCCTGTGATCTGTCCCAGGAGCCTGGGTGGTCTCTGCTTTTCCTCAAAGTGACACTGCCAGGTGGTTTTAATGGCACCATTCAAGTATTTGCCAAACAGTTTTAGGATTGAAATGGTGGCCAATCAAATGCAGTATCTGTGCACTGGCTAAAATCAAAGTGCAGGATCAGTGTTGTTGATAATGTGTCTATTTTTAGGGGTTTTTTTCCTCTTTGTACTTGCAATAACATAAAAAGCTGGAAGCAGCAGGGATAAAAGGCTTCTCTAAATAAGAAGGACACTCTGGCCCTGAGGTTGGGGCAGTAATTTCACTGCAGCACAAACCTCCCTCTTGTGTCCTTTTTATTCATTCCAAGGCTTGCTGCTCCCGCTGTCCAGTGAGAGAAAGAATGAATTTCCTTAAATTTATGCATCACTTTTGAAAGGTGTTTCCAAAAAAAGGCTCCTTCCCAATCAGCCCCTGTTGCCTGTGATTGTGTTGCAGGTTTTTAGCTCAAGCCTCTCAGCTCTATGACTCAGCTCAGATCTCCAGCATAGGCTACATCCTGTCCACCACAGCAGCAATCTCAGCAGGTAACTGCACAAACCTTTCTAAAAAAAGGGCAAAAGATTTTGGAAAATAATCCTCCTGAAGAATACTCAGCAATATGATGACTTCTTTTTTTTTCTCTTTGTCATCTCTCATCTGCACTGGCTTTGTTTGGTTTTTTTAATTTTTTTTTTCTAAAAATGTGAATGATCCCATTATTGTGTGTGAAAATTTTCTGTTCAGTGCTGTCATTTTGTTTAAAGTGCAGGGGAATTTATGTTTGAGACTGTTCCTCATTCTTAGATGTGCAGGTAAAATGTTTCCTTGTTATTTATGTTTTACTTTATTTTCTTTACATTAAAAATGTAAAGAGCAGGAGGCAGAACATGTCCTGCTGCCACCCAGGACACCAAGGACACTTCTAGAGGGTGGAGCTGTTTTTTGTTGTTTGGGCTCAAGAGTTTGCATCTTTTTGTAGTTAAAACAAATTGGTTTCATCATTCCAAAATAGTCCCTCTTGTTTATGCTGCACAGGTTCATTTGCATCTCTGTTAGTGATACCAGCAGAACTATTTTGGTAGTGAAACTCAAAAAGATTTGTCAATAATTTGGGTTAAAATAGTAATCAGGACACCTATTTTAAGATCATTAAATAAACAGAGGTGCTGGCTATAAAAATAGGAATTCTGGCTGATGTGGGTTCTGGCTGAAGCTGGAATTGGGAAGATGTAATGAATTATTTCCTTTTCAAGGAGCAACTTTTTACCTGGATTTCATGGGTGAAGATGTTCTCCACATTTGTATGTTTGCACTGGGGTAAGTGCTCCAGGTTTCCTTGAGAGAAAACTGTTGCTTCATGTGATTCAAAGTTTAAATATATAAATCTGTTTTTAAAATACCTCTCTGTTGGAGTGAAAACTGTCTTGGAGAAGAGAACAGGCTGAAAGCATTTTGTCTGTCAGAGCAGAGAGTAGCCCTTAGAGTTCAGTGTTGTGTTTGGAAAAAAATCATGTAACCCTTGGTAATGCACAATTACACAACAATTAATCACTAAATCCTGGGGATCAGCTGAGCATATGGCTTGGTTTTCAAGCTGCCTGCTCATGAATCTGGAAGAGTTGTAAAATAACCCAAAGAGACCCTCTCTGAGAATCTTATTTCAGATTTTGCCCCTTCCCTGAACTGTGTCTGACTTCTGGAGTTTGTAGAGCATGGAGAAGGCACAATGCAGATCTGATCAGTAAAACATTTCCTGTGTAACTCAGTGTTTTGGTGTAATTAGCTCTCCATAATCAGGGGACATTCTCAAATGGCTTTTAGATAAGTACAGAAAAAAACAAACAACCCACACAATTGGGAGATCATTGTTCTGTACTGCACCTTGGCCTGTAACAATCCAGATCCAGGGTTGTTGGTGTGTTTAACAGGGAGCCTTGGAAAGGTCAGGCTGCTAAATCCTGGAATTCCATCAAAACAAAACCAAATGTTGCTGTGCTTCCTTTCCCCTGCAGTTAGTCAAGGTTAATCAATTAATTAACAAGAAGACTTTTCCCTGTGTTTGACAGAGAAAAGGTGAAGTTGTGCTGGTTGCTGGGGGTGTTCCAGTGCTGCCCAAGGGGGCTCAGCTTGGACAGTGCCCTGGAATTCTGACCTGGCACTGAACTCTGAACTCTGTATGGAATATTCTGTGCTCTGTGTGGAATATTCTGTGCTCTCCCTTGCCAGGGATCTCAGTGAACCTTTCTCCTCCCTCAGGTGCCTCATAGCATTCCTGGGAGTCTTCCTGATCACGAGGAATAGGAAGAAGCCTGTCCCCTTCGAGCCCTACATCTCAATGGATGCCATGCCAGGTAAGCAGCATGCAGGGCTGCTGCACTCTGCAGACCTGGGCTGCACAGGGGGGGCTCAGCCTTTGGCTCTGCTCAGGATTGGGGGGATCAGCCTTTGTTGTCTGGGAATATGAAGTGGTTTGAGCTTGGGAGTGGGTTCGGTCCAGCAGGAAGGACTGATTTTTGGGGATGGCTCAGGAGTGATGGAGAGGAGCAGAAATTTCCTATGGGAAGCACAGCTAATCTCTGGTGAGCTGTATGAAAGGTCTGCAGCACTTGATGGATAACTGAGAGCCATCCCTCACTCAGCTGGAGCTTCTTCCTCCATCAGCTGCTCCAGTGCTGAGCACAAACCCATCCTGTCTTTGATTTAACACCCGAGGAGCTGATGAGCCTCAGGGACTCCTCATCTCCTGGCAGAACAGAGAGCAGGAAAAATGCACTTTTGTCCCTAACCTGTGCCTCTGCTCTTGCAGGCATGCAGAACATGCACGACAAAGGGATTGCAGTGCAGCCTGACCTCAAAGCCTCTTTCTCCTACGGCGCCCTGGAGAACAACGACAGCATGCCAGAAATCTACACCCCAGCCACGCTGCCCATCGTGCAGGAGCAGCACGGGCCCAAAGGAGTCTCTGCCCCTCCCTACAGGGTGCTGGAGCACAGCAAGAAGGAGTGAGTGACCTTCAAGGACTGATCAGAGTCCTCAGGAGTTTGACTTTTATTTATTTACCTGTTCAAATAGAAGCAAGCATAAAGCCGACCTCGAGAAGAGTTTCAAGCTCATCTCGAGCTGAACTTTCCAGGCTGATTATTAAAATAAAAACTCTTTCTAGTTGGGAAGTTGAAAGCACTTGGCAGGAAGCAGATCCCAGTTCTGCATGGAATTCTGCTGGCTGGGAGTGTGGAATGATGGAATGGTGAGTGCAGCACTGTGGAACTGATGAGAGAGGAGATGCTGTGGAAGAGAAGTGACTGTGCAGTTTTCAGCCCTGCTGGGAGTGGTTTTATCTCCAGACAAGTTTTCAGGAGCTGCTCACAGAGAGAGAGGGACAGGATTTAATCTTTCATTTACAGGGACTAAGACAGATTTCCAGGAAGGCTCCAAATCCTGGTGTGACCATGGGGCTCCCCTGACACAGCAATAAATGGAATTGTTTTGAAGCACCGACACTGGAACTTGCTGTGTCTTTAGAGCAGCAGAACTGGTGAGAGTGAACACTTTATCCCTTCAAAACACGAAATTTGGGCACTTCTGTTCTGGTGTTGAACACAAGCACTGAGGATGGGGGTTGCTTTTAGAGCACCACTGGATTATATGGCTTAGAACAAAGATTATTTGCCAGTTTTCTGATTTCATAGCAAGAGCTTCGAGTTGGATTAAATGGTGCAGAGGGAGCTCTGTAAAGGATGAGGACAAGGAGAAATGAGAATGATGTAACTGAATCTGGTGGGGAATTTATCTAATTTTGGACAAAATCTGAATTCTTTATCATTTTTATTTATTTTCTTTCTGATTGAGGCAGGATTTCCAACTTTAGTGATCCCAACTACTTAAAGGTGTTGAAGTTCCTTAGTTCAAAAGCTCAGTTTAGGTGTTGTAAGCTGGGGTCCTCCCCTTCTTTTTTCTTTTTAAAAAAGGAAGAACAATACTTGTCTACTATTGTGGATGACCTAAGGAGAGAAATTGCTCAGCCCAGCACTCGCTGAGGCCTGTGAGGATAATGGAGCTTTGTGTACTTTGATATTTATCTTTCCAGCTTCCAGGAGATGGCCAAGAGCTGATACTGAGGGAGAATGGACACAGGGGAAAATGGGGAACTGTCAAGTGAGGAGGACAAAGTACAACATTCACTGGTTATCCTGGCACTTTTGATAGCACTGGCTGCTCTAAAATTGGGGTTTTTTGTTGGGAAACTAAATTTGAAGTCCACTCAGTGTGGCTTGGGCTGTCTGCACAATGGAGTCTCCAGGAACTTTATTTGAAAGGAGTAGTGCTCATGTTCTGTGTATTTTTAAGTGATTCCCCCAATACCAGGGAGTTTGGGATTATTTTAGATTTGGAACAGTGTCTTTCTGCATTTATTTATTTTTATTTGTTAAATTGACACATGGCCAGTTTCTGTTCCCATTGTCAGAAATTCCCAACAACTCCCCTGACCTGTACATGATTATTCCAAGTTCTTGTTGTAAATGACAACAGAGCTGTTCCTTTGCATTTGCTTGCTTTGCCAGCTCTGCAGACTGATTCAATCTGGGCATACTTTGGATTGCTTTAGCATTTTTGTGCAGTTTAGAAAAATAACCTTCCCCCTGCACAGGGGAGGTGCCCTGGGGCTGTACCCAGGTTTCTTCACCAGCTGGGCACAATTCAGATCTTATCAGTGACATCCCCTGCACTGGAACTTAGGGAACCTCTAGAAATAACAGCTTTCCTTTCACCCTCTATACTTGATTTGTGATTAAGCAAGATAAGGATGTTAATGGGCTCCTGCTGCCAGAGCATTCATCTTGCTGGGGTGCAGGGACACTGATTTACTGCCTCTGGATGTGGTCATGGATTGCTGGTGAATTTATGGGCAGCTTTTGTTCATTAACAATGCAGAATGAAGCAGTGCAGGGAGGCTGAATGGGAAGGGCACAGGAATGCTGCCTTTCCTTATCTCTTCCCATTTAATCAGCCTGTTCTGACCTCTTGGTTCTGCAGCCACAGAACACAGAGTCTAAAGCAAGCTGTGCTACACCACACACTTGTTCCGTGGCAATATTCTCTGTGGTTAATTAGGTGGTATAAAAAATTCATCAGAAGGGCCTAAATGTTTGGCTGCTGACATCCAGATCAGGATGGTTCCTGTGACAGTGCAATGGTCTCAGTTCTCAGCAGGGTTTAAAGCCAGCAGGTGACTGGAGCACAGAAATGCCTGGTTTGGGTTTTCCTCCTCAGCCCTGAGAGATGGGTATGGGGACAGAGCTGCTCTGAGGTGGCTGTGCTTCCCTTGCAGGCTGCTCTCTGGCTGGCCTCAGGGCTGGTTTTGCTGTAAACTCCCCAATTCTCCTGTGCCCAGTTCCAGACCTTGCTCCCTGCACAGAGCCCTCAGGTGTCAGCCCTTCTCTGAGTGAAACTGCCCCAGCCACAGCTGAGCTTTTGTGTTATTGTGTGGCTTTGGCCCTTTCTTTTCAAATGTTCTAAAGGCAAGTCTTGCTCCAAAGCTTTACATAACCATGTTTTATTTACACAGTCTCTATGTACTCAAATAATTCTACTTAATAATGACAGTTCCCTTTACCTGCAGCCACAGGGAAATCTCCCTTTGTTTGCTTCTGGAAACTTCCTGCCAAAGGCCTCCACTGGAGGTGGTGTCTGTTTCCACAGCACATAAATCACAGTATTTTTGATTATTGTGCCACAGCAGTGGAGCCTGAGGTGTTCCTTGGGCCATGGGCCTCAGCTCCATGACTGATGTAGGAGTAGGGCTGAGGGACTGCACCTCACTCCTGTTTGCTGCTGCTGTTCAACACTGGAATCTTAAAATGGGGTTGGTATTTTATTTTATTTTATTTTATTCATGTCTCTATTTCTTCCTTTTTTCCCCAGTTTTCCAAAAAATGTTATTTTCTGCTCTTCAGCCTAAGAAAAGGCATGAGCAGGGCCCAGAGAAAACCAAGTATCTTGTTTAAACTTGACTGAAGGACTTATGTTCTGACTCTTTCAGGAGTGAATTAAACTCCTCACCTCCCTTCTAGTCCAGAGAAGCTGAAACAGGAAGGATTTTGCACCCTCACACTGAGCTTTTCACAGAATATTTGTTAGTCTGAGGTGACAATGGCCATGCCTGGGATTGCAGTAAATATTTAACAGCCAAGCAGCACAGGAAGGTTTAAAGGAGAGGAGCCCTGTGCCACGTTCCAGAGTGAAAAATTATTGAAGTGTTGTACAGCACTCTCTGATTTGTGAATGCCACCACTGCAGGGCTCGTGCAGGACCCTGCACATGGCTCAGCACCCCCAGATTCCAGCTGGAAGGGATTTCTCAGCACCAGGAGCTGTTCCAGCACTTTGGTGAAGGAGCAGCTCTGTGGGTTCATCCCTTGGCTTTTTTACCCAGTGTGAACTGACATCTCCTGCCTCCACCCTGTGTGGCTTCTCGATGCACCAGAGCACTTAAAACATCCTCAGTATGTATTTTATGTGTTTATTTATACTTAACTCTGTGGAGCACAGCTGAATGTATAAAATGATCTGCCTGCAACGTTCTCCTGTTCACCTTAAAATGTGTAAATAAATCAAGCTTTACACTCTTGCACTATAAAGGACAACTGCTTCATTTTTCACAGGCAATGTTGCATGTCTGTTTAATTCTATTTATCTTTCAGGTGAGACAAATGAAACCAAACTTTGAATAAAAGACCGTGGTAAAACTTACGGAATTCTGGCTTAATTCATGTTCCTGGTAGAGGTTTAATTGACCAAAAATGTCTTGGGAGAAGTTAAGACAGGATTTAGGTGACTAAAATGTGTATTGAAAGAGCTCTCTGTCTGTTTTTAACAGGATCCTTGTAAGTGAAAAGCAGATTGTTACAGCATTACTAATGCTCCCAGTTTCACAGGAGCCTCCTCATATTTGGGGTCAGCTGTGCAATTTACTTTTAAAACTTCATTTTACAGGGCTTTGAAAGAAATATTTAGCCTTTAATATTCTGAAGAGCTTGAAACTGATCCAAAGAATGGGAGGACACAAACCCAAAATCATTGTATTTTTGGTAGCCTGACTAGTGATGTTTTTTACTGAAACTGAGCTTTTCTGGGACATTTGAGAGTCTGATAATTGCTGGGAATGCTCTGCTGTGGGAGATGTTGTTCCTCAGCCATAGGTCACAGTGCCTGGGATGTAGGACTGCAGTAAGAGATACAGAAAAGTGGCAATTTAGCTTAATGGACTGCTTGCCAAGCTAATTAACACTCACCAGATGGGTTTACAGCCCATGGGGACAAGCAGAGGATAACCCTCAGGATACTTTTAATTAAATGTATCTCTTGGAGTCCCAAACCACAAAGCGAGAAAAGACAAACAACCCAAGGGCAGCCTCGGTGTTAGAGCTGTGCTTCACTGAATCCCTGGATTCCCTAATCCCCAGAATTCCTGATAAATGCAGTACTTGGTTAACATCCACCATTCAAGGGTTAAGAGTATTTTAAATACTGATAGATATGCCATTGATGTCAGGAGTGTTACAGGAGTGCTACAACCGAGGTGTTATTGCAAGAGACAAGACTATTTTAAATGCCACTGAAGTGGACACAAATGTTGGAGTTTGTGGTTTTAAAGCAGGATCTATCATTGGCCAAGGAAGAAAATGTGGTATTGAATCGATAAAGCAGGAGATTGCAGCAAGGGAGGGCTGACAGGATGGAGAGTAACCTGTTACCACCTGAATTTGCACTGCATTTAAATTGCAGAATCTTTACCTGGACAGGGGAGACTGATCTTACCTTCCTAAAGTGAGATCTCCTCAGCTGTTTTCTTATGAGGGAAAGGTGGACAAATCACCTGGTAGAGAAGCCCAGCTCAGCATCTCTCTTTCTCTGTTTCTGAAATTTAAAAGAAAATATTTCAGCCACATAATTTTCACTGCTTATTTCACAAACCCACGCTGTCTTCTGTCTTTCAGCTTTCCAAGTGAGGACAAAGCTGTTGAACTCAATATTTGTGTCGGTGAAATTCAATAGTTTTGTGGGGGGTTTTTTTGTGAAAAAAAAACCCCCAAACCCAAAAACAAACAAAAAACCAACCAAGGATGTTGGTTTGTGCTTTCTTTAGAGTTAAACGTGCACAGGCACTGCTGTATCACCCAGCTCAGATGATGGCTGGCTGACACCATCTCATGGCTGGATTAAGCTGTGATTTACTCCGAGGAGGACACAAACTGTCGCTGTTCCCAGCTGGCAGCTGTCCGAGGCTGATGGCAGAGCCATCCCGATTAATGCCAGGGGAAGAAGCAAAGAATCCCAGGCTGGTTTGGGTTGAAAGGGACCTCAAAGCCCATCCAGTGCCGCCCCTGCCATGGGCAGGGCACCTTCCACTGTCCCAGGCTGCTCCAAGCCTCTCCATCCCCTGCCAGGGATCCAGGGGCAGCCACAGCTTCTCTGGGCAGCCCCTTCCTCCACGCCAGCTGCCACCCCCTCGTCCATATGCTGCTCCGAGGGCGATTTGCAGCATTTTTAAATGAATTCTCATCGCCCTGAGCTCAGCCATTCCCACAGGCACCCCGGACAGCCCCAGCGGGCGGTGTGCTCCCGCCGCCTCTCCAGGGCTGGATCAGTGCCACACAAGCACGGCCCAAAGTGTCCCCAGAGCGCTTTTGGGGCGCCTCAAACACCCGGGGTGAGGCGGCGGCGGGGCCGGGACCGCGCGGCCCCTCAGGGCACCCGAGCCGCGGGGCGCGCCCTCAGCGGGGCCGGGACACGCGCAGAGCCCCCGACTCCCTCCCGCCTTTCCTCCTTCCCTCTCCGTCTCCGTCATTCCTCCCCTCTCCCTCCATCTCTCCCCTCCTTTCCCGCTCTCCATCCGGGTCACCGATCCCCCTCACACACCCGCTCAGCTCCCGGAGGAGGCGCGGGGGGGGGACGAGCGCGCAGGCGCGTTCCCGCCGCCGCCCCGCCCCGGGTCCCGCGGGCGCTGCGCGCTCCCGCTGCCTCTCACGGACACCCGCGGGCGCTGCGCGCTCCCGCCGCCCCACACGGACACTGCGTGTCCCCGCCGCCCCTCAGGCAGACCCGTCCGCAGGTGAGCTGAGACGCGGCCCCACCGGAGCCGCCCCCGGGCCGGGCCGTGCCGTGCCGTGGGTGCGGGCGGGGAAGTTGTTTTCATCCTCTGTCAGGGCGGAGATGGAAGGTTTGGGGTTTTGAATTAAGGAATATTCGCAGCCGAGGCTCCGGCCCCCGCCCCGGGTTTGTCCCGCCGCGGCGAGCCAGGGCAGCTCCGTGCGGGCTGCGGGATCAGCCCCAGGGTTTGGAATCGTGGGATGCTTTGGGTGGGAAGGGACCTTAAAGCCCACCCAGTGCCAGCCCTGCCGTGGCAGGGACACCCTGCACTGTCCCAGGCTGCTCCCAGCCCTGTCCAGCCTGGCCTGGGGCACTGCCAGGGATCCAGGGGCAGCCACAGCTGCTCTGGGCACCCTGTGCCAGGGCCTCCCCACCCTCACAGGGAAGGATTTTTTTCCCTGTGCGCTCCCTATCAGAGCAGATTTAGCTGTTCCTGTGGAAATTGCCACGCCGTTTCCAGTCCTTACATTCCTTGAGCGATGGGACGTGACTGTGAATGAGCTGCTGGTCCAGAGGATGCCAAGGAAAACTCCCCGGTGCTGCCTGGCCCTGTGGAGAGCTACAGCTCCCCATGGCAAAAGCTGCTTTGCTTTAATTTCCGATGATTTTTAGCTTTCTGTGAAGTTGGGGAGTTTGTTTATAAGTGTTTCCTTGTCAGCTGGTGTTTAAATGATAAGCAGGTGTTAATGCTCAGAAGAAAGGACTTAGTGAAAGGTCTGATCCCAGTGGCTTTAGTTCTTAGGATCCTTTAAATTGTGTTATTTAATCTGAAATCTATGAGGGAATGAGTGATCCAATAGTTTCCTAATTGTGTATTGTAATGAAATTGCTTATAATAAAATTGCTGTTAATACTATGATAAGAATAAGCTGATTGTAATAAATAACTTAGATTTGCATATCTCCATTCATATCAGACAATTTATAAATAGGACTCTCTCACCTTTCTAAGGAGGTAAGTGAAGAAATTTCCTTTTTCCTGAAGCAGAGCACTTTGGCTGTTGCACTGATAATCACATTCCTGTACCTGTCAAGTTTGGAGTGTCCTTTTCCTGATTTTGATACTTTCTAATAATTGCACAGTAAATAGTTCTACCCAATCTGCTCAAATAACACTTTTCACAGGGTTGTTTCTCACTGAACTTCTTAATTAATATTCATACCCAAGTCTCACCTGTCTCATCCTGATGTCAGGGAGCTGTTGGAGATTTTTGCCTTGCTCAGTAATCAGATGTTTTGAATTGATTTGGGTGAAGTAATGAAAAATGAGTTGTCTGAGGGAAAAAAAAATAGAATTAACCATGTGGGTGTATGATTAAAAAGAACTATGATGAAAAAAAGAGAAAGAAATACAATATAATTGCAGTAGCTTCTACAGCCCAATGTTCTTTGCAGAAGCAGTCTGTGCTGAGCTGTCACACCTGGGTTTGGTTTAATGTCACTGCTGCCCTGGCTTTGTTTTGCAGTGAGGCTCAGACAGCCTCAACCTGACCAAATTTCCAGTTGCTCTGTGTGTTCCTCACTCCATGTTTAGTTCACCATTCATTCAAGTACTTGAATTTACTTTCCAAACTCTCCTTTTCTTTTTTTTTTTTTTTTCCCTGCCAGTTTTGCTCTCTCCTTGTTGGGGGTCTTTGGGCTGTCAGACTAGCAGGTGTTGGGCGCAGTGTTTGTGGTAGGGTGCTGTGATCCCTCAGGAATCCCTCAGGAATCCCTCAGGAATCCCTCAGGAATCCCTCAGGCCAAGGCTGGAATGTTGCTCTCAGTCCACCAGAGCTTGGCTGTCTGTCCTGGTGCTGTTTGGATGAGCCCAGATCTCCTCAGAGACAGATGGTGCCTTTTGTTTTCACCATTTTGGCTCATTTTTGTTCCTTTTCTCTTCCCTCCTTGCATGAATCAGCAAGCACAAGAACTGAGGTTTCCACCAGCTGCCTGTTTGCCCAAATTTCCATCCTCCCTGCCCAAATTTCCATCCTCCCTGCCCAAATTTCCATCCTCCCTGCCCAAATTTCCATCCTCCTTGCCCAAATTTCCATCCTCCCTGCCTTGCTGGGCAGCAGAACTGAGATCCCCAGGTGTGTGCATGCTTTGGGATGGTGTCACTGTCATTAACCCAGTTAATCCCCCCTCATTAGGCAGATATTCAAATGAGATCATTGCCAATGAAACATCATATATTTACTACCTTTTTTTTTAGTGTTGTGTCACAAATTACCACTCTTTCCAAACCCAGATGTGGTGCAGTTACCTGGTTTTTTCTCAACACACAGCAGTGTGAAAACCTCAGGAGTTTTGCAGGGATGGGTGGCAGAAGATCCACTCCAGTAAAATTTTTTCTATTGTATTAAAAATACTCTCCCTGATACTTTTTTTTTTTTAGTCTCTTGCTTATTTGCATTTTTTTTTTGTCTTCTTTGGTGTGCCTACTCCTGTCTGTAGGTACTCTTACCTATGGGAAAGGTGTAGGAGAAAGACATTTCCTTACATCAGGAGATTTTAGATTTTGGTTGGCTTGGAGAGGCTTTGGAGAGATGATTTAACTTTCTCCATGTGCTTTCATTGATGAAATAAAGTTATTTTTTTCAGATACCAGAGGACTGCTCTGATTACCCAGGAAATGGTTTTAATTATTAAACAAGAAATAGTTGCTCACTGTAAAGTGTGTCATGGAGAAAAGCTTCTAGAACAGTGCTGTCGTTTTGGATTCCTGTCAGAGTAAAGGGAGGAGAAATTGCATTTTCTTGATGGAGTGGCTTTATCTTCCTTTGCTGGAACAGCAGAGTCCTCCCTCCATCCTCAGCAGGGGGATGAGGTGCTGCTGATTCGTGGGGGACAGAACAAATGTCATGTTCTTCTTTGTGAAGTCGTTTCCCTTTGACAGGGGGAGCAGGGAGATGTGGTATCCTCACGTTTGGTTTTGGGTTTTTGCCTGGCAGGGCCCTGCTGGAAGCTGGCACCTGGGCAGCAGCTGCTGGGGGGAAAGGATGCTCAGGGAGTCCATGAAGTCCTGGAGTGACAGCCAGTCAGACCTGTACAGCAGCGACCAGGAGGAGGAGGAGCAGATGATTTTTGGAGAAAATGAAGAGGATTTGGAAGAGATGATGGATTTAAGTGACTTGCCTACCTCACTCTTTGCTTGCAGTGTTCACGAGGCTGTGTTCGAGGTACAGGAGGAGAAGGTAAGGGAGGAGTGTGAGGTGTTCTCAGTGTTCCACTGAACATTTTTGTCTGGATTTTCTGTGTTATCAATGCACATTTTAATTGAGGGAAAAACCCAACCCAGAGTATTTTCCTGGTAAGCTCAGGGCAGTTACCCAAGGCAGATAATACCACACTTCTCTGGCTGTGGAAACTGTTAATATAGAATAATGCTGCTCCCATGAAAAGCTCTTCTGATTATTATTATTTTTTCTCTTTGTCCAAACATCATGATACAACATCTAAAGGCAGATTTAAATAAAATCTGAAATTTAAAAAAATATTATTAAATTGATAAAAATTAAAATCTGCCAATGTAAATGTTTTATTTCAAGGCAAGGATCCTGTTAAAAGAGTGATACAAATTTGCAGGATGTGTGTTCTGACTTGAACACTTTGAAAGTGGCTTATGAAGACCATATAATAAAGTAAATTTTATCTGGCCTGTTAGCATTTTATCCAGTCAAATCTTAATTCCCTTTGCTTCTAAGAGCATCAGGAATAATGAGTTCCATTACATGAAAGAATTCCCACACTGTCCTTGCATCCTAGGGTGTCCAGGGAGATGTGGCAGCCTTTTGCTTTTAACTCATTAGAGAATTTGGCCTTTCACATTGCACCTGAAAGTGTTTTATCCACTTTAGTTCAAAGAGCAGAGGGGGAGAAATGCAGACAGGGTAAAAGTACATCTTATTTCATTCTCAGCTATTCCCTTTCTGAGGGGAATGGCAGGACTGGAACATCCTCACCCTTCTCAGCTGCAGGGCTGAGCCACTCAATTGCAATTCTGTTTTTGTCAGGTACAAAATTTGGCCTCTGTGCAGCAGGAAGAGGTTTTTTGATTTAAAAAAGACCCTGATGTTGTGTGGGTTGGAGAAAATGGTGCAAAAACCCATTATTTGTGTAAATCCAACATGGGCATCACCTGAAGAGTTTCTTCAGTGCTGTTTAAACTGAACCTGCCATTGTTTTTGTAATGAGGGAAGGCAATACCAGGATTTTTGGGAGAGATCAGAGTCTGTTGGAGTCAGACAAATTAACTATGGTCCCTGGAAAGCTTTTCATTGAGAATTCCTCTTCTGCCTATTGGCTTATGTAGATCTCTGAATAACAGATTATCAGAACTTAGTAAATAAAACTGCAAAGAGATTTCTTGCAGACTTTTCATCCAGGGATTTAAATCTGACTTTTTACAGTGAATGAAAATCTATACCAGGAGATTTTTTGCTGCACTTATACGTGGGGGAAAAAAAAAAATCTGTAAATGAGGTCTCTTGTGGATCAGAGAGCTGGTAAATTAATTGAATTTCATACTTGAAAATTATTAATTGGATTTCAGAACCATGAAATTAATTTTCATGACAATGCAGTTACCAGTCTTTAAAGAACTTGAGGATAAGACTTCATGTTCAATAAACCATGGATATTTTTTCAGGGTTTTTGGTTTTATATTTACTGTGGAAGAACCAAAAATTTTGTATTAATTATCTTACTCGTGCTAATAATTTTGACATTTTCCTTACATAATCAATACTTTGGTTTATCTAATGCAGAAAATTACTTGATTTGCAGAGTATTTTTGTAGATCCTTGATGAAAATCGCGTGCAAGTAGCAGCATTTTTGGAGACCTGCACCTCTGAGCAGCTCTCACTAGGTGGCACTTTGAGAATTCAGAATTTCTGGGCTCATTCACATCGGTTTGCTCTTGGAATTCAGGTGTAACCAGCGAGACAAAGCTGTGCTGCCCTGAGTGTGGATTTCCAAGCAGGGAGGGAGGTGTGGAATGTGCAGGTTGGGGTGATTCAGGAGATGGAAAATGGAAATGGCTTTTCACGGAGTGAGAATGTTCATTTTGCATCTGGAGAACGTTTGTGCTTCTCTCCAGGAAAGGTTTGAAGCACTTTTCACAGTCTATGATGAGCAGGTGACCTTCCAGCTGTTCAAAAGCTTCAGGAGGGTGAGGATCAACTTCAGCAACCCCGAGGCAGCAGCACGAGCTCGGATAGAGCTGCACGAGACCGAGTTCAGCGGGAAGAAGCTGAAGCTTTACTTTGCACAGGTGCAGTGGCACACAGAGACCTTGTACCTCTGTCCTTGTTTCTTTATTCCTCCTTTGCCCATGAGCTTCATTTGGGTAAAGATCTGAAATCACCTCGTTGTTCTACACTGAGCTGTGTCAACATTTTAGGGCAGTTTTTTCAGATTGAGCTGAGATTGGGTGGGACAGTCCCTGTGCAGTGACCAAACCACCTTCCCCCAGACACACAGAGGGACTGAAACAACATTACTGGGTCCCAAATTCTCTTTCTAAAAGGTGCTTTGTCCCTGATGCATTGCAGAACCCTGCACAGGATCTGAGCTGCAGCAGTTCCCTGAGGTGTTGTACCAAGAGCTGAACTTGTTTTGTTTTTTAAAGCTAGGCTGAATGAAGTGCAGGGCATGGATGTGCATTAGTGGGGAAATAAACCAAATAAAAAGGGAATTAATATTTATGCTCTCTGTCTCCTGGCTTTACCTGCAGGTGCAGGTGTCCAGTGAAATTGGGGACAAGTCTTACCTCCTTCCTCCACAACCTGTGAAACAGTTCCTGATTTCCCCCCCTGCCTCTCCCCCAGTGGGGTGGAAACAGAGTGAAGATGCAACTCCTCTGATCAATTATGACCTGCTCTGTGCTGTCTCCAAGCTGGGGCCAGGTAGGGACATTTACCTGCTTTTGTTTGGCACTCCTTTCAAAAGTGGCTTTTGAGGGAGTTTATCTACTTGTCCTTTTCTGTGAGAAGAAACTGAGTCTCTTTTATGTGATGTTTCTTACTTGAATGAATTGATCCATCACTTTCTTTACTTAAATAATTGAAAGTTTAGCACAGGACTGTGAGGGAGTGGCTCCATCACGCCCATATATTGAATTTTGCCAGAGTCTCAGGATTAAGGAACAAACAGAGAAATGAGAAGTTCAGTCTCTTGCAGATGAGCAGCTCCAGCTATTAAGGATGTCTGGAAACCAATAAGAACTTTTTGGGTTTGATCATCAACTTCTTTCTAAGCCTTCATGGGAAATGTGCTGTTTTCTTCCTGTGAAAAGCAGGAAATGGGGAGGCTTGATGCACTCAAATGCTTTTGTAGCTTTTAATTTACAAATGTCACAGAAATACACAGCACAAATGATGTCACTTAGAAATGTGTCTGCTGCTTGTGTTCTGATGTCCTCCTGAGAGTATTTTACATCCCTCCCTTCCTCTAAATGTTAATTAAAAGATTGATTGTATTCAAGTGTGCTGTAACTGCTACAGGGACTGTTTTAAGGCATTCCAGAGGTTTGAAGAGTGGAGGCTGAGCACATTTAAAGATGGCAATAAATGATTATTTGGTTGTGTCGTTCAAGGCATTAAGGGGTTTTTGAGCTGAATGCTTTTCCTTGGAGGTGTTTTTAACCTGCCTCTCGCCGGCTGCTCTCAGGGGAGAAGTACGAGCTGCACGCAGGGACAGACTCCACCCCCAGCGTGGTCGTGCACGTGTGTGAGAGCGAGACGGAGGAGGAGGAGGAGATGAAGAACCCCAAACAGAAGATCCTGCAGACGCGGCGCCCGGACCCGCCCCCCACCATCCTGAGTGACTCCAAAGCCTTCGAGCGTGCCCTGGAGGTGGGAGGGACAATGCCCTGTTAGGGCTGAGCTGCTCCTCGCGGTACCAGCACCAGGCACCCGGCCAGTGCTTGTCTTGCTGTCTGTGCTGCTGCTATAGCTCACAACAGATCTGACTCGTAGTTGTCTCTCATGTTCAAGATTTTGGATGCCAATGCTCTGAAAAGCACTTTAATTTTAGGGACTACTCCCCTCTGAGTGTAGCAAATCCACCTGACTTGAAATAGTGACAATTAGGGAGTCTGGCTGTGTTTTTTTTTCTCTCTGTTGTACAGTGTGATGTTCCAAGTGCTGAAATAATCTCCTCCTGTCACGAGTGGGTTCCAGCAGGTTCCTTGTACAGCAGTTAAAAGCTGATCTGTCCAACAGCTTCCAGTTAATCTAGTGTTAAACACCAGTGAAATGCACTCCCTGTGCTCAGATTCCTTGCCAGCTGAAGTGAGGGTTAAGCTTTGCTTTTCTCACAAATACCAGGTGTGTGTTTGTAGTTTGACATGAGGCACAAATACAGGAGGAGCTGAATTCAGGGGGGGCTGGTGACTACAGGGAGGAGAACACCAGAGGAAGAACCTCAGTCTATCAGCAACACTCCTGCTCTGGTGTCTGTAGTGGTGCACTAACACCTAATTAGGAGTTAATTACAGTGGTAGAGTGAAATATGGATCCAGCTGTTGAGTGTTTTGTGTCTGATCCTCTCTGACAATCTGGGGGTGTTTATTCCTCTCCAGTCCTTGGGACAGCCTCCACATCTGAATAAATCCAGTGACTGTTAGGTCCTGGCAGGAGCTAAAACATCCAAGGGTTAATTGTTAGCTTCTCCAGTCTGTTTTGTATTTTCAAAGACAATCAGTTGCCTGGCTTAGCCAGCTTTTATGCAGTTTCAGCCCTTGTTTGCTGTTTTTCATGAAGACTTTTTCTGTGTGGCCTCCTGTGTGTCTGACAGAGCATCTGCTGCTTCTGAGACCAGGATGCATCTTTTAGAATACAGATCTTTGATTTTGTGATCATGTGTTAAGTGTTTTAGTAGGAGGAAAATACGCCTTGGTATAACAACACCTGCTCCTGTGCTTTTATGCTATTTTATAGCCAAACTTTTTTAGTCTAGACAGATTCTTCTTTTTTTCTATTTAAAAAGATAAAATGATTTGTGAACAAACCAGGCTGCTGATGTTCCTTTGTAGAAACCATTCAGAAATTCAGATTTTTCAGGTTCATTTCAGTGTGTTTCAGTTGTACCTGACATGCTTCTTGAACTTCCAGAAGTGTTTTCTCTTGACTGACAGCAGGGGGAAAAGGAATGGGCAGGGATTCTCGTGGATGTGGAGGTTTTCAGCTGCTCAGGATCCCTCCTGCCACCAGCTTCAAAGTGGGATCCTGCAGGCAGCTCCTTGCTCCAGAGGCAGGAACAGGACAGAGTAACAAGGTAGGGAAATGGGGTTTGTCCATCTATCACAGGTGTGATATTTATGCATCTCTTCAGGTATTGAAATCACTCCAAGCCCAGCTTCACTGTCTCACTTTTCCATGGAATTAAAACAAAGGTAAAAAAAAAACAACCCAGCTAAAACCTGTGTTATCCAGCAGGCTTGTGGATTTTTGAAATTCCAGAAGTCTGGGTTGGATTCTTTGTGGTGTTTCTATTTTTTAAATTATTTCTTTTCTACCCCAATGTAGAAGTTGCTGTAAGTAGGAGTAAATGGAAAACCTTCAAAAACAGTTTTATAAGGAGAATCGAGTATGATGTTGTTGATGTATAAATGTGTAAAATGTGAAACAACATTCCAGCACTTTCCATTGTGTAAAGACACTTCAAATAAAACAATGCAGTGCCATTCACACTTGGGATTTGAGCTGTGTTCCATGCTGGACAAGATGGATATTGAGATTTTTAATGGTGGTGTCAGCCTGAATGTTCTCCTGGGCAGAAGGGACAGGGACTCCGTGTGCCTCAGAGCTGGGGGGTGGCAGGGACCCACAGGAGGGATTTGGGATCCTTGTAGGGACCACTCTGGGTGGGAAGGAGGAGCCAAACAGAGGCTTTAAAGCTTTAATGAAGCCATTGATCAATATCTGAAGTGATTCTGCTCCACTGCAGGGTGACAGCCTTGGCAAGGGAGGCTGGAGTTTGCTTTACTCCTCCAGGCCATGATTCAGTGCCCCCACCAGAAGCTGTTTCTCCTAATCCCTGACCTGCTGCTAAGGGCTGTTTTTAGCAGCAAGCTTGCACAGAAGCACCAACTCAGCCCTTTCTGAGCTTGCACTTTGTATAAATAAATACCCCAAATTCCTTTAAAAAAATTCTGCTTGAGCAGCAGGTGAAATGTGGTGTTTCTTTGTGTTCTGAAGTTATGGGAGTACTTTGGGTTTATAATAGCTGAGAACCTGTGATTGCACCTCCTCATTCTGCTATTTCACTGCTTCCCCTGGAAAGACCCTGTGCACAAAATTCCAATGGATTAATTTTTTCCCTGAAAGGTTTAATTTCCATTTTTGTCTG
The DNA here is from genome assembly GCA_013401135.1 of Cettia cetti. Lineage (NCBI taxonomy): Eukaryota > Metazoa > Chordata > Aves > Passeriformes > Sylviidae > Cettia > Cettia cetti. Next base: position 2,554 of record VZUI01048932.1, on the reverse strand, counting down.
GGTTTGGATTAGGGATATTTTTGAGCTCAGAATAGAAGGCTGGTTTGTGAATTTTACTGGGTTTTGTTTATTTGCTCCACTCTCAGTGTAAAACTTGCTGGGAGAGATTCCTGGTGTGGAAAGAGACACCAGCCAAGCTTCAACCCCTTGGAAATAAATGCAGAGCAAGATAAAATACTTCTCCTCCTGTAGGTATTGACCCTGAGATGTGAGTGCGACACTGAGCTGTCCCTGCCATCACTCACAGTTCCAGGGAGGGTTCACAGGGTCTGATTTCTCCATAAAACAAGAGCAGGGCCTCAAAAGTAGAAAGCAGCGTATTTTAGATGTTACCTAATGTGTTAAAATCCTGCTCTGAACCAAGTGCCTGTACTGGAACACTCTGGCAGGCTCAGGCTTGTAGAGGGAATGTTTGATTCCCCTGGTGAAGGGAACATATTCCAACCATCAGCAGGACCAGGGTGAGGCAGTGGGAAAGATATTCTGGCAGTCTGGTTTGCTCTTATATAAAACATAAAAATAACCAATTCCTGTCCTCTGTGGCTCTGTGTTGGGATCACAGGCACAGGAGCAGGGATTGGGAGGGCAGCCAGGCTGAGCTGTGCCCTCCTGCTGGGACAGGTCACCTCAGCTCCCTCCATCCCTCCCAGGGGTCTGGTAATTATTTCTGAGAGATCACTGAGGGCCTGATTTCACAATACAGTTCCAAACTCTATCATAATGAGTTTTTAGTTGGTCTTGATATCTGCTGTGGTATCTGCTCCCTCTGTTCTCACTGAGACACTCCCTGCCAGGTGCAGGCAAGCTGCAGATGAACCAGCAGAGCTGAGCTGGTGTTCCAGTCAAAACCTCCTCCGTGGGAAATTCAGTGAGACTCCAGACCTTGTAAGCCTGTTTCACTTCCTAGGGGTTGGTAATGCTGCAGTGAGCCTGGAATTAATTCAGAGTTATGTTTTCTCCTTTGTTGTCCATTGACATCATCGGGATTTTTCTGGAGCATCCAGAGTCTGCTTTGGTCCTCCTTTAATGGGTGCCTGCAAACTGGGTCACTGGTGTTGGCAGCAGAGCTTTACAGTGACAATGTATGAACATTTATACATTATCCAAATGTATTTATACATTTAACAGTGTATAAACCTGGAGTGTGGCTCTAGCTCATTGTAAAGGGCTACAAAATTAAGACCTAGTGAGGGATAAACCCTTGAGAAAGTCCCACCCTCCCTCTCTGCTGTCACAGAGGCTTTGGGAATTCACATTTTGCTTTTGCTTGGGCTGCCTGATGGTCACAGGGGCTGGTGCCTCCCTTCCTGTACTACTTAAATGGAGTTACTAATTATTTTTATTAACTTACATTCATACCTCTTCCCAGTTATGGTTGCTGACTGTTGAAAGAAGCCCCTTCTGCTCTCCAGAGATACAGCCCAGGGAAGGTTTGTGGCTGGAAAACCACTCCTGTTCCCAGGAGAGCCTCGTGCTCCTGCTTGTTTATGCAGGATGGGACAGCCATTGTAAGGAAACCAATCAAGTGAAATTTATTCCCTTGGAAAGATGACTGGTGAGTAATCCCTGCTGGGATTTCAGTCTGGGGCTTCTGTGGGATTGAGCTGGAAGTGACTAATGTGGGTCTTTGTAGCTGTACAAAAAAAAATTGCTAAATAATTGGATCTGGAAACTCTGGTTCTGGTGAAAAAGCCTCTGTGGTTGTGTTCTGTGGGTTCAGGGTAGAAACCAGCCCATGTTGAACACCAAAGTGAAGCATGAGCTCTGTTAGGGGCACAAATGTTCCTGGAGGAGGAAAGGGAGAGCTGCAAGGTAAGGAAGGACCTCATTTTTCAGCCCAGCTGGACTCTGATCTTCCCAAGAATCCACTGCAAATGTTTCTGGGCCATCAGGATCCCCCTGTTGCTGCCTTCCCCGTGGAGGCAGGATTCTGTAAGGAGCAGGTTTTATCCTGTTTCAGCTTCTGAGGGAAGGGGGAGATGTGCCTCTGGCTGCAGCTGGGGCAGCAGAAATGGAGAATGGGGGAAAACATCTGCACAGCAGCCTAAACCACAGATGGAGCCTGAATAAGAGCTGTGGCTTGTTCCTGTGGTTTTCTGGTTTCCCATGGGAGCAGGGGCAGGTCCAGGCAGGGGACAGATCCCTTTTTAGAGTGTGATGTCCACAGGAAAAATCCAGACAAGGACTAGGTCACACTTCTCTGCAGGATAAAGCCAACGAAGTACAGGGCAAAGGCAAGGATTCCTTACGAGTCTGATCCTTTTGATTCCTCCGACGAGTGGGCAAAACCACTCGTTCCATCTTTGGGCTGGATGTGCTTGGGATCCTTCTCCCCAAGTGCCTGGGAGACCTTTGGGCATGGAAGATCCGCAGAAACCGTGCTGCTCCCAACGCTTGGGAACTCTCGCTGTGAGACGGGGGGCCCATCCCAGACTCCTCCATCCCCCGCAGCCGCTGCCCGGCGGGATCGGGGCGCCCGCAGCCGCGCACGGGCCCGGGGAGGCGGCGCCGGGGGCCGGGCCGGGCTGGGCGGCCCCGGGGAGGCACCTGCGGC
>VZUI01048928.1:0-56841 GCA_013401135.1 Cettia cetti | reverse complement strand
TTATTTTACTTTATTTTACTTCTTTTCTTTTCCTCTTATTAAATTGTACTTCTGACTTGGAGTCTCTCACTGGTTTTGCTTTCAAACCAGCACACCACTCAGGCTCCTGTGTCCACACTAGGCCATCAGGGTATCTCATGGATGGAGCTGGACCCAAGGCAGAAGTAAGTGATGAGTTGGAGGGGCAGAGCACCCACCTAGTCTGGTCCAGGTGATGAGCGAAGGGTCAGTGAGGACAAGAGAGGTTGTTTGCAGTATCACTCTCTTGGGGCTGGCACACTGCAGAAATTCAGGTTTCAGTATGCCAGCAGCATGCCGGCTGCACAAAAACAGCATCCACTCCACTGCCTCTGCCCCAGCACCAGCAGCACTGCAGTCCTGCAGGACTGTGCCAAATGCTGATTTATATTCGGGGTGAGGGAGAAACCTGTCAAGTCACCAAATTACCTCAAGTTGTGAGAGCACACAGCAGGGGGAAAAGTGTTAACTACCTCGTGAGCCTCTTTGCCTGTAGTTCAGCACTGAAAGGAGTCAGGTGAACATTTACTGTGAACTCTGGGGTCTGAGCATTCCCCCAGTCACAGCACAGGATCACACCACAGGCAGCCCCACTCTGCAGATACATAGTCCCACTTTGGCAGCCCCTTGCAAAGAGACCCCCCAAAAGCTGTACTCATAAAATCTGCACAGCTGCCTGGTCTAAAGAGACATTAATCCATATGGACAAAAGAACTGCTTGAAGAACAATTGCTTCATAGGGCTGCCCAGCATCATATTTTCAGCCAAGTGGGTTTTTCTGCCCAGGGGTTGGAACAATGGCACCTCACTGCCAACTCAGTTGCTGAGCTCCCAGGAGTAATTGTGACACAGAAAGCAAAAAACGTGGTGATGGTGGGAATGGGGCAGCTTCACGAAGTAGGGAAAGAAGCAATGATAGCAGAGCCCAAGCTCCAACTGTCTGTTCCCAACTTTGACCAATTCTTCTATGCCACCACATGGTCCTGCCTTGATGACTTATCCAGCCCAAAATATTGCACTAATATTTAGTGATATTTCTAGATATAAAATGAGGGAGGGGGAAAGGAAAATCAAAAACCAGCTTGGGTATTTTCCAGGAGTTGGCAATATCTCGCACACCTTCAAACTAGAGACCCTAAATTCCACTGATGCTGCCTGATCTCTAAGCATCACTGAAATGAAATCCAAGCAGTTTCAGTATCTCTGACAAGAGGACTGGCTCTGTGGATTGCTCACTCTGGCGCTGCCCTGCAGGAGCACAACAAAGACTTGTACCCAAACTCCCTGCTTCCATGGTTCTTTGTTCAACTCACACCCTGGAAGCTGTGCTAAATAAATTGCAAAGGTTGTTTACCTGCTCCTATCAGGCTTGGAGTGTCATTGGGGAGTTGACTGACCACAGCACAAGCAAAACTGAATGAGATTTTTGACTGCAGTACCCCAATTCTTCTACCAAACCATCTTTCGTTAATCTGTAGCTTCAGCCTTTTCTGCCAGCACATCGTGACCTGTCTCCTCACATGCCCATGTCCACAGAGCTCTCTTCCTCCTTGATGGCAGTGCCCTGCTCTCCTTGACCAAAATGATCCTCTTAAGCAACTGTCACTTATGCAAAAGACCTGAAAGCCTAAATTACATGATACACCCTTACATCTTCACAGCAAGCGCCAGCCTGTCTTAAAGCCTCAGCACATCTGGTTACACAAATGACCTCAACCATGTTGCTAAGGCTGAGTCGTTGCAGGGCTCGATGACACTGTGCTATATCCTCGAGTGACATGACTGACGCCACCAGGCCACAAGGGCTTGACACAGTCATGCTGCAGAGAGGCTGCTGTTTTGGCAACAAACCTGGAACTGAACTGCAGACCTTCAAGGATGGGCAGCAACAGATCTGTTCTTGGCATTAGAGCAGGGAACTGGGGCTGATGCAGGCTTTCAGTCTAATATGGCTTAGAGCAAACCACGACAAACGTATCCCAGGGCAGTGATGTGGAGTCAGGAGGACTCATCACCTTCTGCAACACCAATTGCAGAGCTGACCCAGCAGAGCCCTCAAGCCACCACAGCATGACAAAACCTCCAGAGGATGGCAGACAGAGAGGGGAGGTGGGAAAGGCACACCAGGATGCTGAGAAACAGAAATGTTCTCAACACATAGGCAAGAACAACATCCACTGAGCTGGGAGACATGAGCACAGCAGCTGTAATCCTGTACATACAAACAACATCGTTAAAAAACAGTACTTTAACTTCCATGCTGTAGGATGCTCCTGCTAGCAGTAATGGACATAGCCACCTTTGCTACCTGCCAGGCATTTCCACAACTCTCCAGGGCACCTCTAATATTCAGAAAGAAACCTTTACTCATCCACAGAGAGGTTATGAACCACATTCTTGTATTCGGCCTCCTTTGCTTTAGAAGTATCAGCTTGCAATTAATATAACTAATTAATATCACTAATTAATGAATTGAAGCAAGGGCAGGGAGCTAGGAGAACATTGTTTCTGATAGCTGTGAAATGCACTAACAAGAGCCAGCTGGATAATTACTCCTCTCTCCAGGAGTTTTTACTAGTTTGATTTCCCATCAAAAAAGCTCTTCTGAATATTTAAAGAAAAAAAAGTAAGAATAGAGTAAGAACACTGCTGTCCAGTTTTGCCAGCATGACTCATCTTTCCCTCACAGAGATGCTGTTGGGTTTTAATGGACATGAGGGTGTCCAGATGGGAGAGGGATGGCATGTACTCCAATTAGCAATCACACCTCTTTAAAACCAACTGACCATGAGACATAAAACCCTGAGGAGAAGATCCTGTCAGTGCACATGGGCACAGCTTGCCTGGAAAGGACTATGCTGGAGTAGGGGTTCACACATAGGCATGATGCTGACCTGGGGAAAGAAACACTGAAAATCATCCCAGAGTGTCCACGGGATCTCATTTTCCTTCTTTATGCCCAGGGCAGCCTTGGTGTCTCCCTTGGATGCTAGTTTGGGGCTGCTGGTCACCCAGCCAATAGTCATGCCATGGCTGGAAGAAGACCCAAAACCCACACCTGAGACAGCCTGGGGCTGGGGTATATCTGTGTGGAGGGGTGGGTTACACAGTAATAACAGCTGGCTGAAATAATAAATTAGCACCTAATTAACAGGAGTGTTTGCTGCAAAACACTCAGATAATGGAATAGAAAAATAAGAAGGCAAAGTGCTGGGAGATTGCTTTAGAAGCTGCTTCATCAAGGACATCTTCGAAATCGAGGGTTTAAAAGCTGGAGGAAGGAAGAAAAGTGCTTTTGTGGGGGAAAACTTGCCCAGCCCTTACCCAAGGTCAGGATTTGTTTCCAAGCAGGCATTAGTGGCCAGCACTCGCCAGACTCTCCCTGTCAGGTAGAAAAAGGGGCTGTAATGTCTTTCAGTTGCATGCCAGAGGACGAGGTAAGCATTTGGGATGCAGATAATATAGTCAGGACAAATATTTATTGGGTCAGTAGTCACTGGTGAGAAAGAGGAGCTATAAAGTGGAGATAACAAGGAATAATGCTGCCACAATGGGAAACTGCACTAATGACTTAACAGCCTTTTGCACCTCTCCATAAAAACCTCCTAAGGGAAAACTATTCAGTGCAGAGGAAACAGTGGTATAAATCTGCTTCTTGCTACATCTGACCCCCTTTGCTCTCGCAGCTGCTGCCAGACCAGCTTCTGCCTTACCTTACTGTGTTTCTACCCTGCTTTTGCTTCCCTTCTCCAGACAAACCAAGATAAATGCTCCCCCCAGCTTCATGGCTGGTGGCAGCAACCCTGGTGGAGCAGAGCAGGAGGAGAGACCCCTCCCACTATTCTCTCTGGGAATAGAGGTCCCCAGAGGGGAGATCAGAGCTGGCACAGCAGCAAGGCTGACCCGCACCCTTCCACACCAGCAACACTCCCCAAACCTCAGCCAGCGCTTCAGGGGACTGTGCATGCAAGACAGATGCAGAACAAGCCTCTCATCTAGGTAGGAGACACTAAGGACACAGTTAAAAAAAAAAAAAAAGCCGTTTAACTGTCTTTAATTAATATTCCGAACTACCAAGTAAGCCTTTAACACACAGCAGGATCACGGTGAAAGATTTATGAGATTGCTTCACCTTTCACAAAGTGCTGCCTTGGGTCATCAGCACAAACTTTTCATCAGTCCATGCACCAGTGGGGAGCTGGAGTGACAGGGGAAGGGGAACATCTGCACGAATATGATGTGACCTACTTTTACAGCAATTTGAATGCATATCTGGGAAAAAAACCCCACCCTCTAAAATTTTAAGGGAGAATTATAAATCAAAGCACCACAGTAAACAAGTCATTTGTGAAGTCATACTGTCTACTCAGTACAAACAAGAGATTCGTCAAATAATAAAATACTACTTAAGAAGAAAACAAGCACAATTATTTTATAATTATGGCTGCTCTAGTCTTCTGAGGGCAGGAAACCTTCCTACCTCCATAGAATCATAATCAAGACTCATCAAAGTCCTGTAAAAGCAAATCAATATCTGCTCTTGGCAGGACAAGTTAATTAATACCGGAGTGCTCTCCTGCCTGACTGTCAGGCTAATGGTGCTCAGCACAGCTCTGCTGAGATGCTCTATGAAAAACCTTCCAGCACCACTTGGTTACTGGTAAGAAAGGATGCCATCCCTAAGAGTATGGCTGGCAGATGGTAGGGGCACTGTGAGCTGTGCTTCACTTTGTAAAGGACACAGATATCAGGCCGTTCAAGTCTCTAAAATGCAATTGACTCCTCGCTTCTCTGGATCCTTATTTCCATCAAGAAGGAGACTCAGGCACCACCATATGGCTAACTTTATAAAGGGAAATCAAAGCCATGTCCTTTTCACCACTATGGCACTTGCAGAATTGGTCCCTGGTTATGTGTGGTCATCTGAGGTGCTGTGCCACCCCCACATCAGACACAGCATGGGGGAGCTGGTTTTTCTCAGGTAACTGCCTCATGGCACCAGCAGTGGTGGCCTAACACCCTGCCAGAGACTTTGGAGGTGCCACTTCAAATATTGGCTACCAGAATGCAAGCTTTCATCTTTCCATGGCAGATTCACTGGAGCTCTGTGCCATTTACTGAGTGGCTTCCTTCTCTTTTTTGCTTTATGAGACCTTTAAAATGGAAGGTTTGTCTGCCCTTTGTGATTAGCAAAGATCTCACAGCCTCCCCTCAAAGTGCAGAGAAAATTACAGCCAAGAACATAGCAGTTAGATGCCGAGAGCAGGAAGGAGTGAGACACACTCAGCAGATTGCTTTAAAGCAAAAGCTCAGTAAAACATTATTAAACTTATTCTTAGCCTCATTTTCTAAAGAAATCAGCCTCTTAGGAACATACTGTCCACCTCCCTCCTCCCTCACCACACTCCCCATAATTTTTTAATTGGTTCCTTCATCTGGAAACTCCTCTGTCAAACTGGGGTGGAAGATAAATAAGCATTGAGAAGGGATATAGGGGAAAACACCCAGCTGGCTATGGAGAGAAGGAATTGCTGGGAGCTGCCATCGGCACAACAGCAGAAATGCCTCCTGTCACCTGTCCCTGAGATGAGATGGACATGCATCGTGATATTTAGCATGGAAAGCTGGCAGATGCAGCAGGGGCAGAACACAGAGGTAATGTTGAAGAACAGCATTCACCACGTCCCAAGAGTGCCAGTGACGTTTTACAGACCTCCTGCCAAGAGCAGCTGACATGTCATCTCAAATCAGGCATAAAAATGGGACAAAGATGCAAAACACCAGAAGAGTAGGAAAAGCCAGTTCTGCTGAGTGCCACTGCTGATGCACTTTTATTGTTGTTTAATGGTTTTCTTGGCTCAAACAAGGGAGAAGATACAAGTGTGCAGAGAACTGGCTGTTGCCCATCACAAGGAAAAGGCATCAAACACAGAAACACAGAGAAGGGCTCAGCAACAAAAATACATGGGTCAGAAGAGTACAACACACAGGAGAAATGGGGGAGGAAACAGGCTGCAAGGTAACAGGAATGCAGGAGCACAGCTGCCAGTCAGCAGAGTGCCCGCTGGAGCCAGGATTTGGCCGGGAGAAAGTTTTTCTCTGCCCAGTTAGCACAGACTTCACCTGGGTCAGTGTTTTACTAAGAGAATGAGGAGAGATTGCAGGCTATTAACTTGCCAGAGGGCTAAGTGATGTTAAAATCCATTGCTGGAGCTCAGGTAAGTGGCTGGGTAAGTACACCCCCCGTCCAACACCGCCTGTTCCATTAGCTGGTGCTACCATCATTGGAGAGTGGAAGGGACAGTGATCCAAATGAATGCTGTTGTTTATAACCCAGCTCTCATTTCAGTGCAGTCTCTGAGCAGACTGAAACAGCACCAGAAAGTGGATGGCCAGGAAAAGGCTCCACTGTCTATGCCCCATCACCCCTTTCTTTTCCTGTACCCATTCCTTCAGGGAGCAGACAAGGACAGGCACATTGCACACTCATACTGGTTTCAGCTCATTTTATCCCCTGCCCTCCCATTCCTTAGGTTTTGTTCTGCTTAGGGACTTAAGTAAAAAAAAAAGTACAACCTCTCCAAGCCTTTTGGGACCAGAGAGGGCAGCCGGTCCCCAAGAACACCCAGCACACTCACACACATCCACAGGCTTTCTGTTCTTCAAAGCAGGTTCACAGCACTGCCAGCCTGGCTCCCTGCTGCCTTTGGCTGAGGAAGGAATGCAGTGGACATCACTGCACCATTCAACATCTGTTAGGGACTTTGCCTCAAACACTTTTCTGGCAGATGTGGCTGAGAGGCTCACATTATTCATGAGAGAGACACTGAAGGAGCATGGCAAAGAGCCTGGGTACAATTTGTCTGTAAACAGCCGAGCCGAGCACAGGGCAGAGCTGGCTGACCCAAGACAGTCTGCTATTTCTGTGTGCTGTTTCCTGTTTCAAATAAACCTCTCAATTTACTTCTTCACCCAGGCAGGGGATCTGGATACACACCTCACTTCCCTGTGGTGGGAAGCAGAGGGGGCAGCCCCATAGGTACCTGCACCAGGCAGCTTGTGAGGAATAAACCATTCTGTAGACTCAGGGTTCATTTTAGAAGATGCTCTGTGCATTTGTAGCTCTGTGCATTTGTAGCAGTGCTCCAGGAGCCAAAGGCAGCAGGAAAACTGCCCCTGCACAGCTCCAGCCTGGTAAACAGAAATCTCCAGCCTCTTCCAGGTCAGTGCCTACAGAGATACCCATTTGTTTTCAAAACCAAATTTTGTATGGATCTACATAGCAAAGGCAACTTTCTGCTACCGGGGCATCTTCCTTGTCTCTGCTTTAGACAGACAACAGCTAGAGCAAGCTGAAAAAACAGAAAGGCACAGAGCAGCTACACTTCCAGTGAAGTTACCAGAGCAGTGGGGCAGCCCCAGGGTGGGACTGGAGCTCAGGAGGAGCAGGGGAAGGAGCACTGCTTCTCCCAGTACCAGTGCAAGCTCCTTGCAAGCTTGCCAGTCAAGCCCTTCCAACCAGACAATCACATCTCAAGAACAGGTTTAGCATCCTATGCCAAGACCCCACAACAGACCAGTGCCCCACAAAACTACACTCACACTAGAGGAAATTATCTGATTTTTCTAAGATGCAAGTTCTTAGACTTGGTAAGCCGAGCTGCCTTGATATATACAAAAGATTTAATATTGTTACTATTTCAGGTAAAAATACTTCTCAACAGTCTAAACATCTCTCCAAGCACATTACTTTCGCTTGCATCCACTGCTCCTATCACTCTGCTGAAGGAGATTGTGAGAATGGGAAATGCTACAGACATTCCTTTTTTGCAAGTTTCATCTTTCCTGTGGATTTGGCAATTATTGCAAACAACATAGGATGAGTTCAATAGTAGGTGAGTGAAAAATTGGATCTGACAGCCCTAATTGAGCCTGAAGTCCCATTTACTGAAAATGATCTGGCATAATTAAAAATTCACAACTGGAGACCAGTTGTGAACACTATACATTATAGGTTCTCTGAATTACTCTGGGAAACATATGCTCTCCAGGCTTTGGTCTTGCAGCCAAAACAGCTCGAGCCACATTGATGGATTCATTTGAGCTCTGGATTTCAGGGCAGAAGGGATGGCAAGAGGGTGGCTGAACTCACACCAAGTACAGGTTTACAAATATTCCTTCTATTCTAAGATTTCTTCTGCTGCAGTATGTTGCCATCCTTACACCATGGGGATATGCTCTTCAATACCATGTTAAGGCAGTACCAGGACATCTCCTGCTTTTCTATTCTATTTCAAGTTTCTTGTGTTGTCTCAGTATAAAGCAAAGGGACAAACTTTCCTGTGAGCACTAACAGGAGCAGCTCTGCAAGCTCAGGCAACCTCAGCCCTGTGCCTGCTGCTGACACAACATCCTCAATGCCCCAGCACAGACCCACGTGCAACTTTCCAATTGCTTTCTCCTTATTAACGTAATTGGGATTCAATTCTAGCACATCATTTGCAAGCCTCACTTAGCCTGAGACAACTTAGGGGAATGTGACTGAAAACAGCTTAATTTCTACTTTTAACAAACCACCAAGATATGGCAAATGAACAGGATAGACTCCACTATGGCAGGGTGTGGGACCTGGGATATCAATCCAGTTGCAGTATTTAGGGAAATAAAAGCCTCAATAAAGCAAGTTCTGTTCTGCACACACATCATACCAATCACAGGTAAATAACAGGCTTTAGATCATTTATAACAAGACATAATTTTATAAGTGTTTTTAGGAACAGCTCTCAACCCGGAGATTTAACTGAGCTGAACACTGAAGGTACTAATCAAATGCTCTAGTGATGGATCTCACTTGATAGGCAGGATACATGTGCAAAAAAAAGAGCAATTACCTAACATTAGCATTTTTGAGAGCAAACAAACATATCAACAGTTGTAACTACATTATATTTTATATCTAGACTAGTGTAACAATCACCCCATCCTATATCAAAAGTTGCAATGGATAGAGAATGCCATCCAGTTTTCTTCCCTAGCAGGGCTTTGTTGTGGGGTGGACTTTTTTCTCTTTCTCTGTGTCAACTGCTGAGAACCAGCATGACAACTGAAACTTTCCAATAAATCACAAGGCAATGACTCATTTAAACCCTTCACTTCAGAGGAACAGCCAGGTGTCATCCTCCCAGCAGCGCCGCAGCCATCGTTAGCAATGCTGCTTTTCCCAGGCACGTCACCTGTGCTGCAATCCAAAAATAGCCCATCCCAAAATAGGCTGAAGAGGCAGGAGAGGGATCTGAGTGGCACATGCAGGCTTTTCCAACAAGTAACGCAAAAGCTACTGCATGCCCAGGATGGAGAAAAAAACCCAGACACGTTTAAATCCTGGTTAATCCTGTGGTTAATCCTGCAGGGCATCTGGACCTCTCCAGGCTTCGCTGTGATGCTGATTCGAACATTGAGGTGTGAGACGAGCATTTATGTACCAATGTGTTCATCTGCTGCCGGAGAAGAGCCCACAGCAGTCACACCTTGTCACCTTCCTGTGCTGGAAGGTGGAATGATGCAGGAGCCAGAGCAGGGCACCTCTCCACATGCTGCTGCAGCAGATATGGGGCCACTGAAGAGAATTCCACTGTGGTGTGGGACTGCAGAGCATTGCCAGAGTCCAACACTCTACTTGGGGCTCTGAAACATCAGGATTCAGCTTTACCCCTCATTTAACCAAGGACAGCTGCAAGTGGGTTCTGCTTCTCCAACAGCACTGTGGGATCAAATGTGTTTTAGTGGGGGAACCTCAAACTCCCTAAAACTCTGTTCCCTGAGCAGCAGATCACAAAGGGTATAAGCTCTCCGGTCAAACTAATGCCCTTTTCACATTTCTTTTGTGGCTTTTTTTCATCACCATCTAAGGTCTTCCCTAGACAAAATGCAGAGACACAAACTAGAAGAGAAAGGAACAGGACTCAGATCAGATACTCCAAGGACTTGTGAAAGGATTTAGGAAAAGGCAGCAATCTGAACACTGAATTTCGATGAATTTCACCTATTTCCTGGGCTATCTACAGGCTCTGCAAAAACTGATGAACCAAAAGCACCTCTGCCTGCCAAGTTTGCAAAAGCCTGACTTAGCCCATGCTCAAACTGCCTAGGTCCACCAAAGCACAGTAGAGTCCAGAAGACTCAAAAAATAGTAACCTGGAAGAAAAAATGACACCCAGCACAAACTACTCTCCCTCTGCTGCTTTCAACCACAGAATTTCATTACTGTTGCTGCTGTCTTGCTGATTTTCTGGAACAACACTCAGAACACTGGAACAGACTATTTTGCACAGCATCTGCAATCATCGAGGGACTCTGCAGTCTGCAAACTTGTAGGCAATTTTTTGCCCGTATTCCTCCCCTGGACAGCCCCTCCTTAAGCTTTATACAGAAAGCACTTGCAGCAAGCCTGCTTCGATGCTCTCTGTACAAACTATGACCTCTAACTCTGTCCCCAAACAGTGATACTTTGGATGTCCTTATTTTTGTACTAATTTGGTTTAAAAAGAGGCATCCCAAAGTTACAAAACAACAAAATCTCCCTGTGCCTAGGTTGCTGCTGCCCTTAGCCAAGACTTCCTTCCATCCTTTAAGGAGTCATGTGATGTTGATGGCAAAATATTCTCCTGGGATGACACACAGCTTGTCCTCATAAATTGCTGGCAAGGATCCTTCTAAGTTTGCCTGAGAAGCATATTGCCTCAAACAAATCCATATTTATAGGCTCCAGATATGTTTTTCAGCTTGCGTTTATTTATTACAAACAAGGCAAATAAACCAAGAAAATTTAGTTCTATGTGCATGCTGGATTCAATGAAGAGAGCAAAATTTGCATAACTTTGAAGCGTAATCTTCCAAAGCAACAGCTAATCTGCTAGTGATTATCTTTCTATTTGCTTATCACTGCCTGTATTGATGGGAAGATGAAACAGGACAGCACTGCGTCAATAAAGGGGTATCCATGACAGAGTTCAAATAATACAAAGCTCAGGCAGGTATCCAGGTGTTTGTTTTCAGTTACACTAAAAGTTATTCTATCTCATAAATACCTGTCCTTTCCCAAACTGCTGGATCCCAGAGTGTTTCACAGCCTTGGGAGAGTCTCCAGGGTGTGAGTTCAGCTACCAAGTGATCAACTTTCTATCTATTAAACATCTGAAACGAGCTCAAATCTGGCGAGCCGCCACTTCACAAGCCCACAGAATAACAAGCTCATTGTAAGTCCTTTTAGCATGGATTAATTGGTGCACAGAGCTGGTAGTGTGAAGAGGGCAAAAAAACAACCTCCCAGCTCCCCCTCAGAAAAGGCAGAAGGCTCATCAAATTTCATTTGCTCCGGATACTGGGTGAGTAAAGACTTCCGTGCTACACGAGCAGGCACAAGCTGTCACTGAGCCTGGCCTCAGCTGTGCAGCACCCTGGTTGTCTGCTGCTATTTTAGCATTTCCTGCCATTCCAGCGGTTGTTGGGAAAGGAAATAAATTAAAAAAGTATCTGGAAACATTGCAGCTATCATCATGGCAATTAAATGAAGGGAAAACAGCACAAAGTGCATCCACGAAAAAAGGAAACCAGAAATCTGAAGTTCTGTTAAGTTCTGGCTAAGCACTATGGCTCTGTCTTCTATAACTCCCTCACGCGTTATAAAAGAGCATTAACAGTGTCTTAACATACTGCAGGAGCAGGGGAAAGAGGTTTATTTACATAAGGTTAGGATGTTGTCACTAAGAGTTTCTCAAAGATTTTTTTGTGGGGCTCTGGCTGTCACTAATCCATTAAGAATATCCCTGATGCCAAGTCAAACACAGGATTTACTAGGTTTCCTGCAAATCATCATATCTACTTCCTTTACCTCACATCCTCCAAGATGTACTTGCTATCTCTCAGCCTGGATTTTGGCCGTGAGAGTACCTCAGCTCAGGAAACTGCATCTGTTCTGCCAGGCAGATCTGCACTGCACAACCCTGGGCAGAGGGTTGGGTCATGCTTTTTGGGTGCTCAGAAGGCCCCAGTGTATTACTGTGAGCAGTGTATGATGTGAGCGACTCCAGAGAAGAGAAAGAACTGTGACAAGGAACAGGAGGAACATTTTGACATCCAAAGACGCATTTTTCCTGACAGTTCACTGGGCAAAGGACAGCCAAAGGATTGTGTACTCTAATGAATCAATAATTTTTGGAGAGAATTTCATTAGCTCTGACACCTCTTGCCGATAGAGGGGTAACTGGAAGTCATTCAAGTCATTGGACCCCGTGATAGTATCTGCATACTGATGGAGTGCTAATTGTATTTGGGACCTCAAAAGGTCATAAATCAAACTGGCTTCTCCCTGGGAATACAATAACTCAATTCATACATGAGGATTTTAAAATTTAAACTCATGATCAAATGGGGAGCTACACTTATTAATATTTCTTCCACTGTGTTCCAACCCCTCAGTCAAATGGCTGAATTGTCCAAAAAGGCTTAAAATTACAGTTAATCAATACTGAATGTGTTATTAAGCAGCATGTGGCCAGAAAACTGCCTGCTGGTTTGTGTCAGCCCATTCTTCTTTCAAAGACCAAATGATAGAAGTAGTCCCTTTATTCCTACTAGACGCCTGCAAAAACTCAGGACCAAACCTCAGCTGATTTTACACCTCTGCCTGCCTTAACAGTTCTCTACTGGTCACAACTCGAAGCCTGGCTATGCATTATGTAGCTGAAAGAGAGCGTGATGCTGGCTGGAGGGGGCTGCTGGCAGCCACTTTCCCATCCAGAAGGCATCACAGGTACTGTAAGCATTGCACCAGAACCAGTGCACCAGCAATTATTAACCCAATATAAAACTTCCACTTTGTCCAGATGACAATTAAAAGTAGTAAATGCTAAGGAAAACAAAGGGGGAACACACTCAAGTGCTAAATAGATCACAACATGCAGATTTGTGTACTGCTCTGCAGCATGAAATCATGGAACAGATTAGCTACATCATAAAAGAATTGGGAAAGTTAGTGTCAAAGAACATGAATCTATATATGTATAGAAGGAATATATATCCACAGTGGAGCCAACCTTAGCTATAAATGTAAAAACCGTACTAAATACTTCCGAGTGAGCAGTGGAGGAATAATGCCATGCCCTTATTTTGCAGTCAGATTTTGACTTAGTTCTCTGCTCACTGATCAGGGACATTAAGAGGAGTGAGCTGCAAGCAAAACACAGCATGGAATCATGCCCGTGGGCAGGCATACCACTAAACCAGGACACTGACAGTTTGCCCAGGGAAGAGGAGGAACTTCTGCTCTTTGCAGTTTTTAAGACGCCTCTCACTACGCTGAGGATGGCAAAGGTGCAGGAGAGCCTGCCTTGGACAGGAGGAGCACACAGGAGGAAACTTGGATCTTTTTAAAATAAAGCAAAACCTAATAACAAGGCAACTTTTGGAGTTTGCAAATTTCCTTGCTCCCGTGCTTTGGGAAGTGTCTCCTGCTGATAAACCACGTCGGGATAATTGGCGTTGGCACAGCACGGGCTCTGCAGCTGCCTCCCTCCCTCCCCCAGGGGTGTTTGCACCGTCAGCAAGCAGCTCTCTTGCCCAGGACTATTTGTAACAGGAATCGGAGCAGGATTCACAAACCCACCGTGCATGGCACGCTCGGCTGCCCGGTCCGGGCTGAATCAGCTGTCTGGATCACAGATGAGTGCCTTCACTTGTCTCTTACAGCAATCTCTTCTTCACTGTGTGAGCAGCAAATATGGCTCTAAATACAGCACCATAAAGGTCCCCAGATCCTCGTTTCAGCTCACAAATTCAACGGAAAATTCCCACACTCTAATGTCAGCTCGTGCTATCCACCTTCCTGCAGGTGGCGAAGGGGGAGTGAATTAACTCTCCTGAGGTCACACAAAGCAGAACTTTGCAAGCACATCATGTCACAGCCAGCCTGAGCACCAGAGCAGACCACCAGGTAGGGCAGGAGCTTTCAGAAGCTTCTGCCCTGGACCAGAGTGTGGGATGCTCCCCTCCTTCCCTAGCATTTCCCAGTTCAGCAGGGCAGTGTCCCAGGCTTATTGCTTGAAGACAAGGGGGAGGAAGAAAGGAATTAGCCTTTAGACAAACCCATTCCTCCCCCTCTTTTCTGCCATGGTAGCCTCACTCCAACAGGCTTTAAATTCCATGTAATTTTCAGACATCTGAAAGATGGAGGAGATGAACTCCTTTCCTGCTGAACCGAGACTGACTCAGAAGTAATCATGCTTAACAGAAGTGAACTTGCAGGATGAGACTGTGACACCTGGGAGAGGAGCAAGCATGAGAGGGACAGTCTGTGTTTCATCAGCTCAGTCTCATTCTACAAGCACAGGGAGCACATGTAGGAGCAACATGGACCAGAGAAGAGAAGCTGTGTCAGAAAAATGAATGCCCAGAGCTGCTGACCCTACTGAGTCCCTGAGCTCTTTATCTGCACACTCGGTATGGTGCAGCCATGACCCAAGCAATAAAATGCACAGAAAGCCAAAACTGCTGTGTTCCATGTGTAGAGAGGCACCCAGATGTTCATTATAGACCTCAGCTCATGGTGTGGGTAGCAGCGTGCATGGGAACACACATCAGACATGCCACACCAATACGGTATTTTCACTTCCCCAAGACACATATTTACACCCAAAGATAGATAGATGCTGATCTACGTGTCTTGTACAGCTTATAATAAAGGCTCTAATAAACATTTTCTCTCAATTGCTTTGTTCCAAAAGTTGTGTGATTTTTCTTCCCTCTCTTTGTATTTTTAATTTAAACGAACTCACACGATCTAAATGACAACGTAACTTCTTGATGTCAATCTATGCAACAACAGACCCACTCAAAAGAACATTGTTTGGGTATTCCCAGACTATCCCTTCATATTTCTAATAGCCAGGGTAGTCAGTGGAGCATGAAATTATTATATTAATGGGTTCTAAATGTGCAGGTGTTTAACTGGAAAACTATGATCAGACAGAGGGTGGAGAAGCTGCAGGTGCATTTATTTAAATGGCTCATTTCCAACTTCTCCCTCTGTTTCAAGGCCCGCATCCTGCTGAAGGACTCCTCCATACATCTCTCATAGACTGTAGCCAAAAATCAGAATTGGCTTGCATGACCACCTCTTCCTGCCAGATTATATACGATACACAGCACAAGGACCATTACTTTCAGAGTGGGCACTCAAATGCTGAGTCTTGCATAGTGAAGCACTACCTACTTTTATTCTACTGCCTAATTCCTTCTGCTAGCCCCCAAGTCCCATAAGATCAAAGCATCATCCAACATCGATGAGCTGCAAGACTCCAGCTCATATGATGCCTTTGGCATCTGTAGACTGATAAGGTTAAAGAATAAATGGTTGGGGTTTTTTGGGCAATCCACAGAGAGCTCTGATGAGATGAGACACTGGCTTATGAGGCTCATTATGATCATACTGCAGCGGTGACCTTCAGCACGCAGCAAAGGAAAGCAGGATTTAGTGTTCATGTCAACAGCATAATGAAACAACTCAGGGGAAGGCCAGCCTCAGCCACAACTTTTATACCACTAAAGAACTTGCAAATCTGCAGGAGTGAGAGGGAGTTTGCAGACAGAAAAATAAAAGGAAGAGTTCAGCCTTTTCATTCCTGGCTCCCATGTTACAGAAGTCATAAACAAGGCAACAAAACATTTTGCTGGATAATAAGCCATTAGAGAAAGCAATTCTCAGCCTTTCATCTGGAGCTTTCCTGGAAGTGGCCATTTGGGTGAGATCAGCTCTCCAGGGACTGGTGGTTTTTGCTGGTTGGGCACTTCAGAAACCCAGCCCTGGCCAGGCCTGCAGCATAACATACTGCGGGGAGGTGCCTGACCAGGGCTGGAGTCACAGAACCAGCAAGGAGGAGGAGTCCACCAACATCACCAGCTCCCAGAAAATCCTTTCACCCCTGGTTTCTTTTAAAGGTGAATTGAGCTACAGTACCCTCTGCAACCTCTCACCATATCCTGAAAGCAATGTGATCAAACTGTTGCACGCAGTTGAAATCTGCAAGACTTCCCTCAGCAACATTAAAAGAGCCTGCATGCAGCACTCTGAGCCATGCAAACACATCTAAAAATGCAGCAAGCCTTTTAGTTCCCTCTCATTAAACCAAACACATTCACAATCCCTGGGAACACACTGACAGGCCAACAGATGAGGGACAGACCACAGCTTCAAATGTGCTCCACAGATTAGCAGCCCTCTGCTCTTGAGCCCTGATGACTTTTCATCCTGCTAGTGAGTAAACACTGTGTGGCAAAACAAAAGGTACTGGAGAGTCCTTCCCAGCCCTCCTGCACCACATGTGTGCAGCTGGTTCTGCTGTAGTGGCTGAAGTGTCAGATGATAATTTATTTTCCATATGATTTAGCCAGCTTGCAATTATAGATTTGATTGACTTACTGGAAATCCCAGAAGACCACCTGACTCAGAAGGAGAGTCACCCCCTCAGACTTCAAATTAGTAGCCAAATTAATCAATCCTTACATAGTGATTTCACTAATTTGATGAATTACCATCAACACTGCATTGCTGATTTACCCTGGCTTTGATACTTGATAAGCATATTGCTTTGTTGCTATTTTAACACTGTTGACAGCATTGGAAGGGGGGGGACATGTCTTTCTCAGAATTGTGTTAAAACACTTTACCAAGAAAGTGGTGCACAGTTGTATAGATAAATTGCACATGAGCTAAGAAGGAGGGACTTTGGGCTCACCTGTCCTTATGCCCACTGCCCCTGCCTTGGGGTACACCTTGTCTGTTCTGCAGTCCTTGAGCAGATCAGAACCTAAGTTTGGATGATAGGAATGATCACCCTTCACCCTTCGCCCCCAGCCATCAGGTCTGCTGGACGGGGCAGGATCAGGACAGCCTAGGAACCATCTGAAGGAAGGAGGGTATTTTCTCCAGCTACTTACTCAAGTAGGTCTGCTAATCACCAGACCATTCAGGGTTGAGCAGCAGAACAAGAGGAGACAGAAGATGACAGCTTTTGGATTACTGTCAGTTTATGAACGAAAATAAAGTGCAAAAATTGTATGATCATGTACAACGAATGGGATAACCAGCTATGACCGGGTTTGAGTGTAACAGTGAGCAATATTTCTTTTCCCAGTCAAAGCTGAATGCAAGAAATGAATTATTTTTCTTATACATCCTCTACTTTTAAGTTACTTTAGTCAATTAACACCAAATTCTAAGAAGTGACTTTCTGGAATGTCTCTTTCAACCCAAGGCAAGTGGTGAGTCAAAAATCAAACCCAGCCAATTAGCTGCAAAGGTAAGACAAGGGAACATAGTTTAGCAAGAGGTACCAAACAATCCAACCAAACCTCCCTTCAGGGACAAAACCAGCACACATGAATGGAACAAGAAAATGAAACATCGATTATTTAAACCCGAGGTGCTGCTTGGCAATGCAAATCACAATTACAATCAGGAATTTAACAACCACTTTCAATTGAAGACCAGTGCATTGGGATGGATGATTAATGCTTGTTTACTTGGGGGGTGGCTGTATTGGGGGAAATCAAGCTGCAGCCCCTTCCTTCCCTTTGCTACAACTCTGTCTGCTGGGGGAGCAGGAGGACCTGCAACACATCAAGGTCAAGTCCCTGTGCCAGGTTCAGCATCAGGAAGGATCTTTAAACATCTGCCAAAGTGGTAGCAGCAAAGCTGGAACAAAACAATGACCCAAGCAGTGCTTTTCAATTATACAGATGATGCAGTCCAAATCTTAAGTAGGTTTAAACACTTGCCTTGGCTGTTTCTCCTTTTGCATAATGAGAATCTGCTACTGAAATGAAAAATAGTTTATTGCAAAAAACCTCCCAGCAACCCAAAACTGCTGTGTTTGAGCAACAACTCAACAGCCAACAACTGTGCAGCCAACAGGCTTCCCAGAAGACAGAGAGATGTACAAAAAAGCAGCCTGAAAGGCACATCGTTATCATATCACCTGTGGTCTTTTATTACTGATTCCTAGAAAAAGACCCATAGGTTTTTTAACATACTTTTCTCTTCATAAAAGTAGACTTAAAACCTGTCAGCATCATTTCATAAACCTGCAATGATGGCACATTTGTGAGGATGCACATGTGATCACAGGCTTGGATTTGCTGTTTCTGCCTGGCGAACTTTTCTGGGAAGAGAGAAAAAGCCATCCATGCCAGGAGAGGCTTAGGAGAAACAGCTTCCAAAACCAGGAAAGCTGATGGACAGGCTCCAGTCTTTCTTTACATGAAAATTTTGTTGCATCTTCCATGTTCAAGATGCTCAATGAGCCTGAAGCATCAGCTGGTTTGAGCTCAGGTCTCTGGGGACTGGTGCTGGAAGGGATCACAATGCATGATCCTGCATCTCACAGTTAACTCTCACATCCACAGATTCACACAGGCACCATTCAGCTCCTTGCAAAGAAACCCTGGTTTGACTCCTCTGTCCTCAAGCACCACCAAACAGGTCCTCATCTTTGCAGAAGGCTCTAACTGCTGCTGTAACAGACATGAAAATCCAGTTAACATTCCCTTTCAGTTCGATTAACGTGCCTTAATGCAATCCAATTAACAAAGTACTATGATTTCTAACATCACAGCTTTTATATCCTTTCCTAACCAGGAAAAATCTATGACATATGATACAGCCATTAGAAAAGGGCAGATAGCTCTCACTCAAAAGGCTCCCTATCGCCTGATCCAAAGCCAGATAGGGTCAGCAGAAAGACATTTGCTGACTCCAGCAGGTCACGGATCAGGCACCAGAGAGTGAAATCTATAAATGCCCTTTCACTGGGGAAGTCACATTACTGAGGTCCATGAATTATGTGGAGGAAAAAACCCATCCCATCTAAGAGCTGCAGTATTTACAGCACTGTCTCAGCTGTAAAAACCTTTCCTGGGAATCAGAGGTTGGGCAGTGCAGACTGCAAACAACTTTCTAGAATTACCATCAGATGGATTAGCTAAGCACCATCAGGCCAAAACTGTACAGAAACATTAGACAAGGCATATTTGAAAGCCAGCACAAAGACTTTCCAGGATTAAGTCCTTCCACTGTTATTCCTTTCAAAATAAGTAAAAGCAAGGTAAGATTAATTCCTTGTCAAGCCCATGAAGAACAGACTCCAGCACAGAAATAAAAACAAATTGAATTTACTCTGGTGGCTTCAGATAGGTCACATCAAACCAGAACTAATGCAGTATTGACCTGCTCTTACTCTAGGACCACATAACAAAGCAGCCAACAGCATTGCAGGCATTGCAAATTCATTTCCTTTAATAACGTCTGGGCAGCAAAGTTAGCCTGGGATACAGGCTGCATTCCATAGGCACCTCCAGAGGCAGGAAGATGAATACTAAAAATTGGACATTTAGGAGCCATTTGAGATAGACAAGTGCCTGCACTGCCCACCACAGCCCTGACGACTGAATGGCCACACCACTGCTCTCACCAGTAACACCCCAAGGCCTGACTGGGCAGCCACAGCCCAAGGAAGGCAGCATCTGTAGGCACTCAGTGTACATTTTGAAGCCACACAAAGCTGACAAATTTTAAGTAACACAGGCACCAAAAGAACCCCCCATCCTGTGCAGATGCTGTACTTGACCTTTGCTGTACATTTCCTGCAGAGGCTGCTGGGATTTCATCCAGCTCTGCAGCCCCAAACGGAAGTCGGCTGCTGTCAGAACAGCTGTGCTAGGAATCCCTCTTCTCAGATCCTGGGAACCACAGAACTACAGAATGAACTAGGCTGGAAAAGACTTTTGAGATCATCAACTCAAACCTATGACCTAACACCTCCTCATCAACTGAACCATGGCATGAGTGCCACATCCAGTTTTTTTTTAAACATGTCCAGGGACAGTGTTTAAAGCTTCACCACCTCCCTGGGCAGACGACTCCTTTGTTGAATCATTCTTTCAGTGAAGAATTTTTTTCTGAGATCAAACTTAAATTTCCCCTGGTGCAGCTTAAGACTTTGTCCTCTTGTTCTGTCAGTTGTTGCCTGGAAGAAGAGACCTACCCCCACCTGGCTACACCCACCTTTCAGGCAGCTGTAGAGAGTCATGACCTCTCCCCTGAGCCTCCTTTTTTCGAGGCTAAACAACCCCAGCTCCCTCAGTCATTCCTCACAGGGCTTGCGTTCCAAGCCCCTCACCAGCCTCGTTGCCTCCTCTGGATGTGTTCAAGCATCTCAACATCCTTCCTAAACTGAGGGGCCCAGAACTGGACACAGAACTCCAGGTGCAGCCTCACCAATCCTGAGTATAGGGGAAAGATTGCGGGGGTTCAGGTCTGATCTTTTATTTACTGATTTTCATGCAAGGCAAGGAACATGAAGACAAAGAACCACAAGAACAAAGCACTAAGCAGTATCAAGCTGATGCTTTAAGGAAGTTATGAACAATCTCCCTGCCCTTGCACTGGATGACCTTACACAGATCACACAAAAACATCTCAGAACAAAATATTTATCATATTCTCCAGTAAAGCAAGCATGCAGCTTTTAATGGAAATGCCATACAAACTTCAGATGGAGCTCAGTGGACACGCACCTTCTCTGCCCTTCCATCAAACCAGGGCATTGACCTCTCCTCTCTGTAATTAAACTACTATCAGCCATGTAACAGAACGGAAATCCGTGTGAAAAGCACAATGCACCAACAAACGCAGCTACACAAGATCCAGAACATGTCCATGTCATTGTGTACTTTAGACTGATGCTTATAAATTAATTTCTGCCAGCTATAATTCCATCCAGCAGTCCCTGAGACTCTGGGTAGCTCCCACTCATTAACGAAATCTTGGGAAGCATCAAAGAGTTGCTCCCACAACTTATTCACAACCATGGTTGCTTTCAATGGGAGCTGCATGATACATCAAAGGGCAAAATAAATCACACCTGCTTGTGCAAATAAAGGGTAAGTAAGACCAAAGGTGCATGCTCCTACGAAGTTTCCATCAGAACACTTTTGAAGGAAATCTGGGCTGTTGACAAAACTATTTATCACAAAGCTTTTCTTTTCCTCAGGGAGCTCCCACAGATTGGGAAGGTAAACACTTGAGACAAAACAATCAGAAAACTTTCAGCTACAAAGAGAAGCTGTGCTGCCACATCTCAACAGGCAGTCCTAGAGGTGCCTTTTCTCTGCATTTTCTTCTTTCTGGACAAATTGGATTGGGCTGCATCTCTTACCAGGCTGTGGTAGCAAGAGGAGTTGTGCAGCACACACTGGGAGAGCTCTCATGGCCCTGCATACCCTCGGGACACAAGAAGCAAATGGTGAGAAGGAGGATGTGAAATAAGGATGCAAAGCCTCTCTGCAATTCCTATTACTTATCTTCTCCTTGATAAAAGCTAGATTTCCAGCAGGAAACACACACAAATTTCTTACCTGCCAAAATAGCTACTACTATTCCAGGATACCAGAGTTGCTAATTTCTTCCCTTTCTTGAGTCAAGATCTCCCAGTTGGAAACAGGGAATACTCCAACAAAACACTTCTCTCTTGTTCCTATTCAACCTGCAATCCACTCCAGAGACAGATCCATATGGGGACCCAAACTTGTAGGAGAAAATGGCTCCATAAAAGGAAAAAAAAATTCAAAAGGAGCAAAGAAGCCCTTAAGATGTCTTCCTTTTTCCGTCTAAACGATTTATGCTCAACTCTTCTGCTCACATGAGCATTTATTACTTGTATTAGTTGTGTTACCTGATGGCTGAGGAAAGGTGGGAGACATAGATGAGGGTAAGGGAGACTGAGAAACATCAGCAAAAGTATCTCCAAGATCCCCTTTCATAAACAGTTTGACTTCTAAGTTACCAGTGAACAGAGAAGCACAGATCATGCCACAAAATACCTGTTTCAAACCCCTGCAGTCAGAGCAAGACCCTGTTTCAGAGGAAAGAGTGGTACAAATACTCCAGAAGATCATCCTCACAGCCTGATGAATTGAGTTGGTGGCTCATCTGCATTGCAAATAGAAACTGCCTAGCGCAGCCCAGCTCCAGGAAGGTCTGAGGGACCCACTTACACAGCTTTACCCTTCACGGCTCTAAGCAAGCATTATTTATAGCTTCACACTCAACCTTTAATAAACGCGAATCAGATTAAAAACCTGCTAATAGTTCATATTTATTATCAGTGCATGGAAGATACTCATAAAAATAAGTAAATTATGTTGGTGCAAGCCTGCACATTCACTTCTTTAAATGAGGTTTTGCATTCATTGTATATTAAATAATTTGGCTCCTGGGCTACACAACATCCTCATTTCAAGCAAGTTCTCTAAAGACACTGTTAAGCCCTTTTAGCCACCATGCAGTAGGACCACTATTTAAGAACAGTTTCAACTTCATATTGAGGGCCCCATGATTTCAGTGGCCTGTGCTTCATGGCTCTCACAGCAGCAGTGAGATACTTTTTCCAGACACTGTAAATGTTTGCTACCATGTAGAATATATGTTCCACAAGTAAGTTACTTTTCTACAGGACTATTTATGCAGAAAAAGCTACAGCTTAGTACAGGAAAAGACCTTTAGAGGACCTTACATTTCAGGATTGCCACCAAAAGCTTAAAAGGACCTTCTCATGCAATCACTTTTCTAAGCTGCTCATCTTTTTTCTAACTCCTCGCTGCAGAGACTCAACCTCAGGCTCTGCAGACCTCCTTCTGATGTGGGCAGCAAACTTGCTGCCACCAGGGAGAGAGAGATGTGCTCCTTCCTAAACGCCAAGGAGAAAGTGGCCATGTCACCCTACAGCACGAGGCTGGGCAAAAAAAGGAACATGGTGAGACGTGCTGCCTCATTTCAGGATCAGAAAAAACAGAACTTGTGTTTTTGTCAGGATCCAGCAGCTTCCTGAGGAGGGACCTTGTACTTTTTAAAATTCTCAAATCTAATGCAGCTCAGGATTCAGCAAACATTCAAAAATTGGATAATTTCTAGAGTTAGGTTCTTTGCCAGCCTATCATTTTCTCCATCTTACTAACCTAGCTCTACTCAAACTCAGGCTGTGTGGCACAAAACAGAACTCACTCAAGACTTACACTTAAATGGCTTTGCAAGGAAATGCTGCTCAGAGGTGTATTTCTCAGTTCCCACAATTCCCAGCATATGAGTGCAAATAAAACGAAAATTTTGTATGAGGTCACTCTGGTCCTTCATATGGGCACAACCAACTTTGCTCCCCAGTTTCCAGAATCAAACCCAGATACGCAAATTTTCTTTTCCAAAGGTGTATTTTATCATCTGGAGCATAGGAGCAGATGAACAGGTGAAGCCAGATAGCAAAGCACACCTCATCTTTTGGCACTCACTAGGCAGGGATGCTCTGGCAACAAGCAGGCAGTCAAGGTATCACTGGTACCTCAGCTGAGCTCTCACTCCTTATGACAACAGCAGATACAAGGATCCATTGTTGAGAGTCTTGAAACACAGCCATAACTACATACATTTACATACATTTCACTGCTTAGACAGAACCTTGGGAAAAGACAAGACTATCACAGGCGCTATACCACAAACACAACAAATATAATCTGGTTACAACCGACTGCAGAGCCTGTGATACCACTGGCTATGGGGAAAAAAAGAGAGAGGCACTCTGAGAATTAATGTTCTTCCAGTCTATAGAGAAACAAATGAGTTTCTGGTGCTGAACAATTAGTACTCCTGTTAATTATGCGTGCGGGTTAGAAATAACACCAAGCATTTGGGACTGCTTCCATTTCGATTGTTTTCTTTATGCACTGGATAACAAAAATATATTCAGACAGCTAAATAAATCCTTCATAACACTGATGGGACTTCTTGTTCACAGCAAGCAGTTATGCAAATTGCTAATTATGAGGCAGAGATAATCATAATCTAGTGCATTTATGCAACCACATGTACAACAGGGATAGCTAAAGCAATAGTTGCCTTATTGTCCTCACTGCATTTTTAAAAGTCATGCCAATGGCTAGCTTGCTGCTTGGCAGCACAGCCTGGCGCAGTGGGTGTTACAGCCCTGAAGCAGCCACATGCCCCTGGGATGCCACAAAATAGAAGATTTAATATACTGGAAAATAATACAGTCACAGGAATAAAAACTCCAGATACCTCCTAGAAAAATAAATGGGAGACCAGGTAACAAAGCATCCCCACTGTTTTTGAACTGTCTCTTGAGAACTTGCTGCACCCTAAGCTCAGGTAGGTACTTAGCCACTTTTCAGTGATGCCAGGCTTCAAATCCTGGGCTCTCAGGACACCATTGGGTCCAGTTCCACCCACTTAAAACCTGCCTGAAATCCAGACCTGGTATGTTTAGGATAGAAGCACATGAGACAGTAGGGACCCTCAGAGTGCCCATTTTGCAGCATGAACTCACAGGCCTGAAAGCAAAAAGGCTCAGAGCTACCCAAAAAAGTGATCCTCCTACCACTAATTAAGTAGGCACATGAAATGAAAGCTTCAGTGCTTATTGCTTCAGGGATGTCTATTTGCTTCACACTTGGGGAGACTGATTTAAAACACCTAATAGTCATAAAACAAAACCCAAAAACATGAGAAAGAAGGAAGACTGAACACAAACACAAACCTGCTCAGCCTAGAGCAGTTCCTGCTCATTTACTCTCAGCCAGCACACACTAGCTTTGCTATTTCTGTCCAGTTTCCCAGATCAGTTATTCCAGCTCAATAAAACCAGCAATGCGTTATCATTTTCATTTAAGGCTCCAAATCCCAAAGTTTACATCACTTACTGCAAAAAAAATAGAGGTAAGAGCACAAACCACTGCAATGCTGGAGAAAGTGCATTGTGACACCCCAAAAAAATCCCGCAAGAGAACAGCCTGGAAGGTGGCCTGTTTCTGCCCTAATTAGCTATCATTTTGGCAAACCCAAGGGAAATGCAGTGAAAACAACCCTGTGACTCCACATACCCAAAACACAGAGAGAAGCTCTAGATGGGCTCTGAACTGGAAATGATGGATGTGGCTCACTCGCACTGTAATTAAATCTCCTTCCACAAAGTAAGAACAGCGATCTGTGTCCTGCCACAAAAACCTGCTGCATCATGGAAATGGAAAAGACCCATCAGACAGACCTGAGAGGAATTGCCAACGATTTTGATATGCCTGTTGGTAAGATATTAAACTCAGAAAAAGAAATAGTTTGCTCAGACCTGACTGTCTCTGCTGGGTGAGCAACTACAGCAGGGCATCAGGAAAGGGTCATTGCTGGAGAGTCCCCCCGAGCTGGTCCTAAGAAAGCAGCCACCACACTTGGGTGCTGCTGCTCAGCACAGTCCTCTGCTTGCAAGGAGCTGGAGGTGAGCAGGTGAAAGAGTAAATTTGTGCAGGGCTGGATGCCCATTCATCCCATGCCAGCCAGCCTGCCCCTTGCCTGGTGGTGCTCATGTATGTGCCAGACCCAGCACATCAGAACTGCTGTGTCACCTGCCACCCCTCTGGGGTCACCCCAGGGTCTTGCAGAGGATGCACACCAACAGCAAGGGAGAGCTGCACCTAAGCATGGATGCTGTCCAGCTAATAGTAGCAGCTTTCCAGGAGTGAAGGCTGTGCTGGAGAGCAACTCACAACCACCAAACAGAGACAGTCCAGGATCAAGCCTTCAAAACCTGAGAAAAAACCCAAGAATCCTTTAGCTACACAAACACATCCATGCTTGGTTATTCGTATTTGGTTTCAGCTCACAGCATTGACATTCTTGTCTTCGAGTAATTCTTAGGAGCAGGAGGATTAGAAATTTATTTTGCTCCTTAAGAAGAATAATGCAAGTAAAATCTTAGTTCCTAGAGAGGAACCATCTGAAAAACATTTCCAAGAGGTTGCATTTGGTAGGTTCCTAAATGTATTATGCTGTGTTTGACATTCACATGTCCCATCAAATTCAGTTTTACCCTGGCTGGTATTTTGCACCATTAATACCTAAATCACTGGGGACAGAATGGGACACACCACAGATTGTTCCATTTCAACTGCTGACTATTTCCTCTCCAAAATGTAATGTAAAAGTCAGGTTAGACAAAAGACACAAATCTGCATTCATTGTGTAATACAATAAGCTTACCTGCAAGTAGGAATTTCCAGAAGAGTTAAGATGAAAACGGGAAGATGCCAAATATCCAATAATTTCGAGTGTTTCCAATCATTGCAGGTGAAAGACATTAGGAGAGAAACAAAAAGACCCCGATTAGCATAACAGTACAGTGTTTGCAACACATTTTTAACACTCTTAATTGCATTCATAATACCAGTAAGAAGCAGGAGTTGTCATACCAGTTTTCCTTTATAGGATTTGGTTACATTTGAGATTGGATTTACACCATTTTTCACAATAGTGGGCTCCAATTTACAGCCTTCACTCAGGTAAAGCTCACACAAGAATTGCAGATGAGACAAGGAAGGTTTTGCAAAGCTTGGCCTGAAGGTACAGGTCCTCTAGCCAAGAAAATACAAAAAAACCCCCAAAAAGGTCCAGAAATGAGACAGCTGTAATTTATACCCTGTGGCAAGCAGAATTCGAAGTCTGCTCTGCTTTTACCAAGATTTCTATCTGCAGCTGCATGGTGCATTTCAAATTCATTCTTTCTCCTTGTGGAAATCAAAACAAAGCCATAAGAGCTTCATTCCAGCACCAGTCTGTTGCCCATATAACTTTATGTGATCAAGCCTCACATAACCGTAATAAAAGAACTCTGTAAAACATAGTTTTATAATACTTGAGCATACATTTAAACAACTGAAGAGTTCCTCCAACCTGATGGAGCCCACTGCTTTCCATCTATTCCTGCAAATTTCAGGTGGCTTTCACTGCTCCTTTGTGGCTCACATTCCTGCCCAGCAGCTAGATGGGAACTCGTAGGGCAGTTACTTACAACTGACCTGGCTGTTGGAGAAGACGCAATTCTCATTTGAGCAGTAAGAGGAATGTACCTTTGCAGCGCATCCTTAGGAAAAGACACACTGGGGGTTGTTACATAGCAATTCTGTCTGGAATTTGTATTTCTTTTTCTTGTTGCTTGGTTTGGGTTTTTTTCCTCCTCCTTTTAAAGTTAAGGAAAATATGTGGACTGGTATCTCAAAGATAAAATAAGAAATACAGGATAAACAGATAGAAATACAGCGAGGAACTATCTCCTTACATTTGATTACACACCGGACAACCTGAGCTCCTGTAATCATATGAAATCAGAATCTGTACTGCTGTTAAACACATAAATTGTTTCTACTCCCTGATTACACAGAAAAGCTTGAAAATGTGACCCCACAGGCCTGGAATAAGCAAATAAAGAAGATCCAAGTTTGGCTGTTATCCTGCAAAGCGCTTACGTACAAGCTTAGCTTTGCAGACTCAATGGGACCTTGTGAGCTTCTAGAGAACTTCAAGCTCATGAGAGATTTGTGGGATCAAATCAGGAAAAAAACCTGAAGGTCTAAAGTCTGAACCTAATGGTATTTCAGCTTTTCTAATACCTAAAGTTTTAATTTAAATGCTGAGGACTAAGCTTAATATGTTTGCATAAAATTATTCACTCAGCAGTCTTTAAAAAGGTGAAAGGTCTTAGAAGACCTTCAGAGGGGCTTCTGACAGAGCATCTATCAACCACCACCCCAGTGTCCCTAGGTGGGATGGTAGCAGACCCAAAAACATAGAAGACAAAATCTGTCTTAATTACATCTTACATCTATCATAATTACAGCACTATATCCAGTGCCTTCAACATAAATATTACTTCCATGCCCATGTCACTTCAAGTCTGCACAGTTTAAAATGGAAAAAAACCCTTCAAAATTGTTATTGCACTTCACTCCAAGCTGTTACAACCTTGAAAAGTAAAATAACAGAAACTGTCTAAATTTTGAAGCATTTGGGAAGAAAAAATTTAAAATGTATAAGGATTTTGCTCAAATGTCTGCCAGGCACTGCGTAGCCCAATGCATCTTCAATCAACATGTTTGCTCATATCAGCTAACAAGAAAGTGACTATGAGCAAGAGCTCAGAATGAGCTTAACACTGTTTTTTGTTTGGGTTTTTTAAAAAAATTCAAATAATTTAAATAATTCAAGTAATTCAGCCCTCAAAACAGACATCTTTCTGACGGGAATTCACTGGTTTAGCATCTCCCCAAGGGTCATTGCACGCAGTTACTAACAACGGGAAAATCAAAAAATCAATGCCAGACTCAAAAGCAACTTCTTTTTCTTTTACTACTGCTGCTGCTTTTACTACTGCTGCTATCTGAACCAGAAAGCCAGGGGGAGGTACCTGATGACAGGGAACAGCCCTGATGGTCCCTGCAAGCAAAGGAGGGGGGAGAAGGGAAAGGCAAAGTTCCTCTCCCACCCAAAGCACCCATTGTACCATCATGGCTCTTCTTCCAAAGAGCCTGAGACAAGTCAGCAGATCACAGCAAAGCTGATTCTGTACAAGAAAAATTATAAGAGTGACTGCACAGAATTCAAGGAGACGAAAAAAAACCCTGAACAAAAAAGATATTGTACTGTAAAGTGAGCTGAAGTACTTTCCAACTAGTAATGAAGTAGAGTAAACCTCTGCTATCCCCTTGTTTTAAATCTGACTATTTGCAATCAAAAGCAGGATAAAGACTACACTTGAAAGCCATTAGCAAACTACATTTTGAATTATTCCTTTATAGTAGCTGTTAAACCATAAACACACATTTTGCTAATGCTCATTTCTCACGTTTTCCCCCAAATGTTGTTTTTACTGCTGGATTGCAATGATAAATACCCGTGACTCTCATATTTCTTCCACTTTCTTTGAGAATGAAGGCACATTCCCCCAGCAATGTATTCACCAAGGTACCAATCACATTTTTTAAAGTAAGTAGATTTGATGATGAGAACTGCTGAACAAATCTTCAGCAAATGGTGTTTATTGCCTATGTGAATGTTAACCGTGCCACGCCAGCTGATATACTGGTCCTTAAAGCACTCAGCTCCCTGTATTTATAGGAACAGCTCACCCTATCTGGAGCATGAATTAGCTGAGCAAAGCCTGGCCATTTCCATCCCTCACACACCCTCCAGTGCCACTGTGATTTGCATTGCAGACTTAACGCTCATCCATGCACATCTTCCCCGTAAAATACATTTCTGCCTGAAGCTGAGGAGTCTTACATTCTGAAGTTGGTTTTCCTAAAGTGCTTCCTGCCTACCTTAGCAAGGGACATTTCTAAGCAGGGGGGTTTAAATGATTTCTTTCTGATGACAGGTTATATTGTAAGTCACCTGTCCAAGTGCAGGGATATCCATGTCCGCATGCGGATTTTTTGCCCCAGAAGCAGAAATCACCTTGCAATTCTTGCAGGCCACCTGACTTGACTGTGAAGCTGGCTCTGCTACAAGGAAAGGATTGAAAAGATGGCCAGAGATCCCTTCCAACTTCCCACATCCTCTGACTCCAGGCAGACACTGATGCATCCACAGGCAGCCCATGCCAGCATGCAGAACCCACCGCCCAGAAACGCAGATGTGCAATTCTCTGCCCAAGCACCGTGAACAGCACCAGCCAAAGGCAGCTGCAGGGTGCTTCAATACTGCAAACAGTGCAATATTCCCAATTTACAGGCAGGTTCCTCTGACACAGACCAGTTACTTTGCCATCTCTGCAGCCTCTGTAGAATTCCACATCTCCCTAGAATGAACCATGGGCTGAAACAGCTGTCACTTGGTTTGGGCACAGGACAGAGCCCACACTCATTTTCCTGTGCAAAATCAGTCTCTGCAGAAACATAAACTTTGTATGCCACAAGGCCAGGGAAAAGTATTACAAAAAAATTGAATATTAAGAATTATTAAAAGTCACTGAATACTGTAGTCTAAGTTAATTTTTAATAGCCTGAATACTTTCCAATTTGTCTGTTTTTCTCTGTCGAGAGTTTGCTTTTGCAGAAATCTTGAGAAACTGGAGAAACTGTGCACACAGTGAAACAGAGCAAGTCAAGGACAAAGCTACAAACCTTAGCGTCCATTTGGAGTTTGCAAGATTCTTAAGAGATTTTTTTTTCCAGTCAAACTGATTAATGCTGTTTTAATGTGCAATATTTTGTATTTAATAACCCTGGCCTTGCTTCTGAAAGGAGGAAAGGGTTTTACAGTTCAGCATTTTACAGTCAGTTTTGCAAAGGGCTACCACTAGATTGCATCCATAATTTTTTATGTTGCCACCTCCGACAGCAGATGGCAAACTGCCAAGGTGGAGTCCAATTTCCTGCCTGGAATGGCAATGTTTTGGGGCAGAGGGGGACAAAACGTGGCTGCAAAAAGAAGAAATGCAAAACCAAAAGCAAAGCAACATATCTTGGCCAGGACTGCTAAAATTAATTATGCAAGTATATATTTATTTTAGAAGTCTCCATTCCCTGGGAACTCTTCAAATGACAAAAAACTGGAAAATCATTTTACTCCTCCCTCAGTTACTGCACATCCCTGCCTGAGATTATGTGCACTAATAAAAGCAGGATGGGAAGAACATTAAACATTTGGTGAGAAGCATTCAGGGTCATTGTTCTGCATCATTGCTCTGAAGGAGCTGAAGGTGAAGAGGGGAGAGCTGCCTCAGGAGAGCCACTGCCCACCTGCCACTGGTGCTCACGGGAGAAATGCTACCCAGGCAAAAACCCCATGCCAAAGGGACAGGCTATTCCTGCTATCCATTTCCAAAGAACCTCTTGCAGAAGCTTACATCCAGACTCAAAGCCACTCCCAAAACACAACCATGAAACCACTGCTAAAGATCATTTCCTTTAGTTAACACTTCTTTGCATCTCCACAGAGCAGAAAGCCAGGGGTTTATTGCAATAAAATCCTTCCATAGGAAGGGCTTCACTTTTAATTACACCATTTTAATGTTATATATTGTTTTCTGGCCCTTAAATGTAATTAAATATAGATGTTCTCAGAGCTTAATGTCAGTTTAAATTCCAGGCCAGAGCAAGTAATTTGTTTGCATGTTCAATGAACAAGTCATTTCTCCCACGTTTCAAAGACCTGTGCTCATGCATCATATATAAAGGTTGCCTTTCTCCAAGCTAAAAGGTCAAATAAAACCTGAAATTACACTTGGCCCTCTAGAGAGGAAGCAAGATCCCAAAAAACCAGAAATTAAAATTTTGATCTTCCTGCCTTGAAAATTTCTGCCTTCCAAATTTTCTAGTCTGGTTAGTGCTTGACTCACTTGTGTGATCTCAAATGCTTCCACACTGGCTTGTGTCAACATGAGCTGCAGACAGCTAAGGGTGCACAGCTATTGGGGTGATTGTGCAAGGGTTTGGGATTATACTTCCTGGGGTCATCTAACTCGACCCTGATGGTGAGCCACAGTCCAAGATAGACCATCAGATTAGATGTAAAAATGCACATAAGATAAACACTGGCATCTCCCAACCTTTGCACCACCAATGTTTTCTCAGTTACAGCAGATTAAAACTGGCAGCTGGAGACTTGTGAGGAATCAGCTGATGAGGATAATTCAGGGACCCTGAGGTCCCTTCACCTCAGAATTCCCAGCTGAGCTCTGTGTGGGACAGATGGCAGCAGGATTGGCACATGAATGCCAACATCCCACATGTGCAATCTCTCCCCTGCTAAGATAGGACTACAGCCCTCCAAATAATTAGGTTGAACCAATCATTGTCAAAAACCTCAATTTTTGAAAAATTTCTTCTCTGAAGGCATTGCCCACGGTTTATTTATAAAATTCACTTAAGGCTGCTCCTCATAAACTTGTCTGAGTTGCAATGACTCCTGCACACAAGCAGCCACCACCAAAGAGAAGTGCATGTCAAGACAGTTGGCCTCAAAATTTCAGAGGAAACTTTCCTGCTCTGTAGGGAGCATCCTTTTTCCAGCATGGGGTCAAATCATGTACAGAGGCAGCCTTACATAGAACAGGCTGTGTTCTTCCTGTTCCCAAGCCAAAAGGCCTAGAAAAGCTTCTCCCATGAGCAACAAGGAGCTACTAATCCCAGGTTTCGCTTATTCTCTGTGAATGAATCCTTTTCTAAAAAACATTGTTCGATCCCCTAAAAAAAGCACTGGAAAGAAACCAAAATCATTGTGTCGCAGTAATTGCTAGTGATTTTGCTCAGCTTACAAGTACAAAGCTTTTATTTCAATACCACTTCAAAAGTCAGCTGGCACAGGAAGATTGGCCCATTTCTTGATTTACCTTGCATCACTCTTGGTAAAAAATGTTTTACAAGTCAAGTGCTCCACTGAGACTGAATGGTAACTTGTTTGTTCTCAGATGCTTCCTCCATTGGGATGACAATGCTCTCACTAGAATTGGCAGTGAGGGCACTGGGGTGAAATCACACCTTCACAATGATGAGACTTCCAGAGGACTGTTATTTAAAGTTGGAAAACCTTATTCAACTAGGGAGGTAGAGCGGCTGTGCAAGCAGACAGATGCATTTCCAACCACTGTCCCCTGCAATCAGCCTCCCCTCTGACACCAGCTCTGCACGAACCATGTCTGGAAACAATTTAGAGTGTCAGAAGCTCCCCCTTGCACCTGACCTGGAGCAAGGCTGCAATGCTCCTGTTGTTACCTGCAGATTCCCACGTACAGCAGAATCTTGGCAAGGGAGCTGTTCCAGCCCTTTACAAAACACTCAATTCATGAATCCTCCTCCTGGAGCCCACTGCTAATCCCTCCTTGCCATTGCTTTGTTTCCACCTCTGCAAGCATCTGCTGCATCAGGGGCTCTGCAAACACCACCTGGCCCAGGACCCACCACATAAAATTGAGTTCTATCTATTTCAAAGCACAAAGAGAAAACCCTGCAGAAAAATCAGAAGCACCCGGGCAGCTCTGGGGCTGTATCTTCTTTTATGTTGGGGCAGAGGGGGATCTGCATCTGGGGCTGTGTTCTTCTTTTCCCTGTTTTGCTGCACTTTTTGTACTGAGAGTTAAACCACAGCCATGCAAGGAAATCAGGCCCAGGTTATTCAGCCTCTGGCCTCTGGCCCTTGCTATGGATCCTGCACTAGATTAAAGAGCTCTTTAATAGAAGAGATTTTCTCTGCAGGAAGGTATTTAGCCACAGTACCTTGGCCACCTTTCTGGCAATTTGAAAAGCTCAAGGAGGTCTGCATCCCACCCCAGCACTCACTTTTGGGTATCTTTTTCAAGGAGGTGATCCCCATGGCACCCTGATGTGGATGGTGGGACAATGCAGTGGCCAGTGGGACAAAGTGCTTCCACACTGTCCAGTGAGCCCAGGCTGCCACAAGCTCCCACACCACCTACTTTGCATCATCCTTGGCATGGGGCACAGACCATGGGGCAAACACTGATGCTGGGGGACATGAGGGGACTTTCACCCTGTGCAAAAACAAACAGGGATTTGCTCAAGTGGTTTTCTTCTTCTCATTGATGGTTTTCTGAGCTAAAATAAATAATTAAAACAACAAGTCAGATCTTCTGATAGGTTTTCTCAACCTATTTACTTTGATTTTTAAAGTATCTCCTGATCAGCTGCACAATAAAGTATTTGCCATGACATTAATTATGCATTATTTACTTAATACATGGTAATTTATGTTGACAATGGCAATAATTCTCTGTGCTGAAGGTGCTGGATGCTGACTAGTCACCAAGGGAGATACTGCTACCTAGGCTGAACAAAATACTTCACAGCAATTTCAGACATCAGTAGTTTGATACCAGCTTTGAGGAGACAGAAAACATCAGAAATGTCTAAAACATCCTTCTAAAATTTCTCTCCACTGAGGCATTTCAGCACCTATTTCATCACAGGAGCAATGGGATTTGGCAGTACTTGATCATCTGGGGTTAAAAGGGAGAGGATGGAGGAAGGTTAAGTGACAGTCGTACAGGAAACTCCGTATTTTGCTATCAATAGTTAATCTACTGTGTCACATTTCTTAGAGGACTAAATGAAATGCAGCAAGTGCTGTGTAAAATTGGAGCTAGGGAGCAGAATGATTTTGTAGAGTAAATAACTGTCTCATACTGGCTGTTTTATGCCCTATTGAACAACCAGCAGTTTATGAAAAACAAAGTTTCATAAATACCGGCGCAGTTTCCTTCACAGGAATTACTCTCTGGATTTAGAGGGGCTCAAATGAGACTGGGAAGAGCAACCTGAGGGCTGAGGACTGAGTCCCTGGCCAGTGCTGTGGGTTCTGTGCAGCCAGAAGCATGGGGCAGAGAGGCTACTTCTGGAGCAACATCAGTGCTTTGCTCCATGCTGTCACAGTTGGAGAGGCTCAGCAGCTGGAGCAGCCCAGGGAGTGTAAGGAAACCCAGCGGTCAGAGTTTAGAGCAGCAGAGCCCATAAAAGATTATAAATTGGGAAGGAAATGCTTCTTTCTGAGGGTGATGCACTGGCACAGGGTGTCCAGAGAAGCTGCAGCTGTCCCATCCCTGGAAGTGTTCCAGGCCAGGCCAGGACTCTGAGCAACTTGGGATAGTGGAAGGTGTCCCTGCCTATGGCAGGAGGGGTTGAAATGATCTTTAAGGTCCTTTGCAACCCAAACCATTCTATTTTAAACCTTTCTGCTGCTGGTTGAGGTCCCAGCATCCCTGACTGAGAAGGGACAGAGCACAGCACTCAGCACATGGATGCAATTGCAACGGGTAGGGAAAGGGCTGCTTTGAGGGCTCTCCTGGTAAATTCCTAGGAACAGGATGGAGGAAGACTTCTGGGAATACCACTAAGGACTGTGAAAAGAAGGACTTAATTTTATTTTTTTTTCCCAGAAGACTGCAGAGAAAACAAACACCCATGCAAATTACATACAGGGTCACTGAGGCTTCTTGCCACATATCAGGGCACACCCAGGAGGAGAAAACACACTGAACCTTGTAGAGCATTAAAATCCAAGTGGAAAAAGCCTGGTCATTAAATCACCTGATGTTGTGGTACACACGGCTGTTTGCATTACTGACTTATTTTCAAATACAAATCCCAAGCCTTTATCCAGAGCTCTGAATGCTTTGTATCACCCATGGCACGTGACCTCAGGCCTCAGCATTCACTGAGGGGACCTGGCAGACACAAAAATGTATTACTTTCATCTCAACTAAAAACTTGTTACCTCCATGACTCAACCTCACCTACTGCGTAGGAGTAAGTCTGACTTTACTTATAAAACCAGGATTTTTGCCAGATGTTATTGCAATTAGAAATACTATTTTTAACACCTCAAGTGCAGCTAATTTTTTTTTAAAGTTAAATCATGATTAATCTAAATTAACTTCAGGAACAAACACTTAATACTGCAATCAAATATTTTCCTTTGTTCCCCTCTTGCTGTCCTCACCTCCAAAAACAACCAACAGTATCAGCACACACACCTGCTTAGTTTATGGGATGCTCCCAGACACACAAAAACTTTCTGTGTGGATTTCCCAAGGACAAGCAAAGTTTAAGAAAAACAAAGAAACCATTATTGTGAACCATGTTGGTAACACTTCAAAAGTCTGGATTGAAGAATTATTGACCGCCTCTGAAAGCCATTTCACTGTGAGAAAAACACAGTCTGAGCGTCACTGGGTCTGAGGAGAAGTGCTAACTCCCAAAGTATCAAGGCCCTGAAAGCAAAGCAATAAAAGGTATGTTTTATGAAGTTTCCTTGCAAGAAGGCTCCATCAGTTACAGCCCCCACGGGAAGCGGCAGGCGGCCAGCACCAAGGGCTGTGTTTTTGCCATAATGTGCTAATGCTGGCTGTATTTTATACCTCTCTGGACAACACCACAGCACCCCAGCTCTCTGCTCTGCAGGACATATGGCTGAGATTAAGCGTACCATCATTTTCAAGCCTCCCATCATCTCTCAGCTCAAGCTATACCACAAAACACCCCGGCACCACTCTCCCCTCCTGCAGCTCTGCTGGGCTCTGCCTTGCCTGCTGGATGCAGTCAGCAAGCACGGCTGGTGTGAGAGAGGGCAAGTCAAGGAGAAGGTTGCTGTCGACAGCTAACTTTCCTGGCCTGACCCTCTGATAGCTTTTTTTTATGTTTAAATGATGTGATAAAAATCAGCAATGAATTATGCAGCATCACTTGATAAGTCCAACCCCAATAGTTCTTGAGAATCCCATTTTAAAGTTAAATTGGAGTTTGATCCTTTATCTCAAAGCTTTAATAAACTAAGTGAGCCATGTGCTGTACTCTCCACTGAATTTTCTTCAGCAGGCTGGGGTGTTCTCTCCCTCCCCATCCCCAAGAGCACAGGAAGCTCAGGAGCTCTCTCTCACCTGCACAAGAGCAACTCCTGCAAAACAAAGGTCTTGCCCACCCATGTGCTTGCAAGCAGTTTAATTTGCCAGCCAAGTTTTTCCAGCCTTACATCCACCAGCTCTCCCTAGGAAACACCCATTACTATTGCTGTCCTACAACAGTCCTACAAACCATCACTTTGGGAAGTGCAACCATTTTTCCTTGGCCTTTGCTTGGTTTCACCCGCACTCTGAAGATACCTTTGCAGTGTCTGTAAGCCAGCAAGTTTTACACCTGATCTTTATCTCAGTTTAGCAGAGTTTAACCGAGAGCGCATCCTTGGTTCTACCCCAACACTGCTCTCTCAGTGATGGTTCATCAGAGGGTGATGGTTCCTAACAGATTCCAGAACAACTGGCCACTCTCTCCTTTGTGGAATCATCAGCAGGAAAAACAGCTGTAGTCATTAATGGGACAAGTATTTTGATGGATGAACTTGCTACAACATTTCATACTGTAGCCAGCTTCTCTCTTGCCAAGTGATGGAAGACCAAATCTGCAAAAATAAGGATGTTTGTCCATCTGTTTTCCCTACTCTGGGCAGCAATTTTAGAGATTCCGGCTATGAGTACTTTAAGTGGAGAGGCTGAACATGCCTTGCTGGAATGTTATCCACAGCTCTGGTTTCCAGACTTCTGGGGCATCCCTTTGAGCACTTTTTGGAGACGGGGTGCAGAGGGTGAAGCATAAGACCCCCAGGATCCCAGCATTCAGCAAAGCAACCCTGGAGATGCAAGCTCAAATTTCATCTTGTGAAAGCAGAGCAGAGCTACAGTATTAATGGAGTCACTGCTGAGTGAGAACAACAACATACACCTCTAACAAAAGCCTTTATAAAGCACTAAAAGGCTGTGCTAGCCTGTGCCACTCCAGGCCTTGACTTCCTGTGCCTCATCCATGATGTTACCAAAATGGACAATGTAATTAATTAAATTAAAATGCATTAAGCCATCCAGCAGGAAGGCAGAGTTGCCTATTTCAGTTCTCCTGAAGTACCAATTATTACAGCAGGGGAAAGAAAACAGTCATCATCATAGCCCTGGTGCCACTAAAAAAAAAATCCAAGGGGAAAATAAGCATAAGGAATAGCAAAGCACAATGTAAAATTGTGGCCCAGTAAAAACTGGGAACAAGAACAGTCACTGCAGAGAAAAACAGGCAGAAACAGGAGCAAAACAGGCAAGCTGTTTGCTCCCTGCGTGACTCCAGGACAGTACTGAATGAGCAGTGGCTCATTATACCCACCCACAGACTGTGCCAGACAGCCAAGTCATGAACCCCCAAAAAGGAAGCAATCTCTCCATAATTTGAAGCCAAATTACTTTGGTGTAGTAGTCAGGAACAGAACCTGGCCTGGGGAAGGTTTCCTCATTAAGAAAATTCAAGTCTACACCAACAGCATTTTTACGGAGGAGGATATCCCTAGAAATGCCAGAGGATGTGAGAGCCTGCATCCCACCTGGAACACGCAAGCACAAGGCACCACACACCACCACAACCAAGCCTATCTGGCTTGGTGACATACATGAAAATAAAACACATTCTTGTCAACTTATGCTGCACGTAGAAGGAAATTCACTGTCCTTGCAGGAAACAGCCTTCAAATTGCAGTCAATGCTTTGAACAAACTATTTGTTCCCATATCTATAGCAGCAGCCTTTGGTGCCTCCAAAGGCATTGGGACAGACCAGTGGCCCTGCATGCCTGGCCACACAGAACCATCCTGGAGTCAGCTGAAACCCAACAGAAGCCTGGAGGATTGTCTGCAAAGGAGGAAGTCTCTTTCCTGAGTAATTCTTTTGGGTCCAATTCTTTTGAGCCCTCAGAAAATAAACTGAACAAAATAAACACTAAGATATGCCCCTGGATGATTGGTTGGAAGCTGGCCCCTGGCTTTGTCCACAGCATGTTGGTCCCTTCCTTGCCCAAACCTGCCATCCCCAAATCGCAGGACCAAGTGATGCCACCTCAATTCCACTGGCTGATGCATTGTTTGAGCCGATTGTCAGAGAGAGGATGCAGCACCCACATGCAAGTACAGCCTCATCCTGCAATGATGCTGAGATACAGCATGATTGTGAATCCTGATGCACAAGGAAGAAGCACTGGGGGCCAGCAAAAGAGATTTCCTGTGGAGAGCATCCTCCAGTGCATCTCTCTGCCGCAACGCCATTCTACACTCTCATGCCAAACCTGCTCAGTTTCAGCAGGGTCACAGTAAGGCAGAAGGCTGTATGGATTTTACTAAATCCAGACCTTCCCTGCCATGTCCAGAGATCCTGACACACAGCATCAGCTATTGGAACATTTATCTTCTGCACGAGGTGTGTCATACATACACCCCCAAGAGCCACAGGCAAGAGATCCGGGCATGAGGTTGGAATAGCTTGCTGATATTTTACAAATAAAACCAGAGAAACTATTGCAGGCACGGGATGCCCAGCAGACAGCTGAAAGGACTGATTTGGACTGACAGCTACAGGCTCCTGGAGATGCAGCAGGTTAAGACAGAAAAATGTTCCCATAAAGTACCAGTTTATTGTAGCCACCTCCATCAGTCCTCCTCGATCTTTCCACAAGAATAACAATAAATGGTTACTCCATTAGTTTGTTATTTCCTGTACTGCATAGAGCAAGCACCACCACCAAGATCAGAAAGTTCCTGCAAGAGATTGCAAGCCTGATTCCTCTGCTTTGTCCTGCAGACTTCTGAGAGAACCTGCAGAGCCATTATCAGAGCTGCCTCCCATCAATGAGTCTTTCATCTGCTAAAGCCTCATATTGACACTTGCTTATTTATAGCAACTGCACTGCACCATTCATTTAAACACATCAGCATTTGTGAATAAAAGATAAACTGGACTTCAAAGCATTGGCCTCAAAACATATCAGCCAGAAACAGGAGACAAAGCTCTATAAAGGTGAAGCTGGTTGTTGTCCTCAGCTCCTGCCACCTGACCTGTACCTGCAGAGGATGCACATCCATTCTCCAAACCTCCTTCTTTCAAGCCAATCTGAACAGCATCAAATGTTGCAAGGACTCCAGTATTTCTTGGCTTCACCCAACTCACCTTTAAATTAACTGCTCTTAATTATT
Source organism: Cettia cetti (assembly GCA_013401135.1). NCBI lineage: Eukaryota > Metazoa > Chordata > Aves > Passeriformes > Sylviidae > Cettia > Cettia cetti. The sequence goes on along the minus strand of VZUI01048928.1, from coordinate 17,369 downwards.
TCCTTTGATTTAGTACACTCTAGGTACAAAATGCCTGCTACAGATCTTTGCCGTCAATGTTCACTGTTGGCTGTCAACATTTCCATCATCGTCATAATTCTATTTAATCACTACCTCTCATTGAGACTTACCAGCAGAAAAACAAACAGAACTACTCACAACTTGACTGCAAAGAACAAGCCAGCTGAAAGGAGAGAAGAAAAAGGGCTCTAATCCCCTCCAGCTGCAGCAAACGTAATCTAAAAATATTGAAAAATCCAGGGATAGCATGAAATATTTAGCAACCATAGTGTGAAGTGCATGTGCTTTTCACTTCTATCATGCATTAGTGAAGCCAATTTTTAATTAACCAAAATCAACGATAAAACTCTAAGTCTGGATTTCTGAGTGGCAGAAGGGCAAGACTGATGCCAAAGAAACTTGGATGCAGATAGGAGCATCCAAAAGCATGGCCTTTCCAAACTCTGTGCAAACATGAGAACCCACTCAGGACTGAAACAGATTGATTCAGGGCCCACCTCATGTCAGCCTGAAGCAGTTGAACAGGGTTAATTTGGATTTAAATGAGTAAAGGAGAAGAAAATCAAGCCTCTAGAATTTAGCATTGATATTCATGCGGCTTTATGACACAACTCACAATATTGTACATTCTTATAGTCTCAGCTTTTGGCATCTGGCTTTCCAGCTATAAAACATTTGGGTCTTTGTCACTCCGGAAATGAAAAATGAAAAAAACAACCAAAAATTCAATGTGATTCAAGTGCATTTAAAGAACTCAAGATACAAAAGAAGTTGCTGCTTCCTCATTCCTGTGATTCTAATGTTACAGTCAAACATTTCACAGCGAGAAGCTGTTGTGTGTGAGCTCAGGTCACGTTTGCTGCTATGTGGAGCATCATACACACATTATTAGTCACGCAAATCATGATCCAATTTAAGCTTAAATCCTCATAGAACTCAAATCTCTTTGAGAATAGTCCAAGAGCTCAAATAAGAGGCTGAATTTCAACTTGGCTGAGCCCATTAACAGCTGATCAGCAGGCACCTCCAACATGCTCCTGCAATCCTAACTCTGGGTAGATCTCAGAGGAATCCAATGGGAGCATCTCCCACAGCTCTACACAGTGCAGTCAACACTCCAGCATCCAGATGTGCATGACCAAGTATTTATGACCAAGTATTTATTACCAGGTAAACCCCATTTTAACGATGTTTTTCTGAGTAATTTCTGAATCACAACAAAGGGAATGCGTTCTGCAGCAAAGGAAGTTGAGCACTGATTTTTTTTAAGCCTTTGTCTTGTTACTTTGCTTCTGAAAAAAAGTAAGAAGTAAAAAAAGCAGTGGCACTGTTTGTGAACCATGGGAGCTGTGTGTTCTCTAGGCACACAGATCCCAGCCTTACACACTGTCTGGCTGCTTAACCAAACCTGAGTGAGTGCCACTGATGGGATATAGGAGGAATAGTTGAGTAGGATAAATCTTCACACATGAATCTGCATAATGGCAATGTTTATAACCATGGCTTTTCATCAGTCTGGTTTACTCCCCACCACGAGCTCAGTGTTGCCAGCTGCCTGCCTTAATTATGTCAAGAGCCTGTGTGGGCCAGAGAAGCATTTCTTTCTCCTATCTCTCCTAACCCCTTTAAGACCATGGTATTCTTTTCTGTCACTGGCACCTGGATGCTCTTCTTGGGAGCAGGATGCTACCTTTTCAAAAAACTGCAAAATCCTGCATTTAGTTGGCCAGTTAAAAAGAGGAAAGCTTGCCCTTTTTTTTTTTTTTTTTCTGCAGCACCACAATATGTGATAAAATGTTATGCTTTTAAAAGTAGAAAAGATGTCATTGGAGGCAGCATATTACCTAAAGCATCATTTTCAGCACAGAGACAGCAGAAAAACACTCCTTTAAAATGGGAAGAGCTCTCTACAGGAATAGGGTAGGTTTGAGATAACCTGCTTTTCTCTGCACTGAGATGAGCAGAACTCTGGCAGCCAGAATGAGTGGCACATCTCCCCCTTAAATATCTTCTGAACCCTCTCTCCCACAAGTGAATTGACAGCCTGTAGGAAAAAACTAGTTTGCTCAACACTAAGTGCACAATTTTGTACTAATGCACAATTCTGGGTCCACAGGAGTACCACACTCCTGTGGCCAGGCACAGCAGGGAACCACTGCTGAAATCAATATTGCTTATCAATGAAGGGAAAAATATATCCAAGACTTCTAAGCTAATCATAATGAAGCCTCCTGCTCTAATCTAGCCTGTGCACACAACAAAACCACCCAGATTTCTGTTTGCAATTCCTGCATTTTAAATAATTCACAAAGAAATCAAGACAGCTTATCACAGAGCACAGGGAATCGCAGTGGATGCAGTCTTGCTGCACTGCTCTTCCCTCCGATGCCTGTTGCTCCTGGTTCTGCAGGACAGACCTACCCTTTGGTGCCATAAATGTTTTTAGAGCAGCCCAAGGCAAAGGACCACCTAGACCCTCTGTTCCAGATGGCCTCTGCAGCCTTCTCCCACCACTGGGGAAACACTGAGATTTTGTACAGCAGATTCCTCTAGCAAAAGAGCAGGGCTGGGAAAAAAAGGTGAAACCTTTAATAGGCAAAAGAGAGGCAAAGGCAGATTTTGCCAAGTCAGGCCTTGCCAGGTTCTGCATCTCTGTGGAAGCATAAAGCCTGCAAAGAGCTTCTCAGAAGAGAGAGCTTCAGCACTCGGAGCAGTGGGGTCTGCCACGGGACCTCAGTGCTGAGCAGGATGCAGCCCTCCCTGGCACTGCTCCCTGCCCCAGGTGCCCCTGCCTGGGGCTGGCCTTCATCATGGCCACAGCAGACTCCTGATCACTGCCAGCAGCCCTGCTCCATCCTCAGCCCAGGGCAGAGGGGTGTGCAAGGAGAAGCCTTGGAATAACAACACTGGTGGATGGGTACACGTGTGGGTACACGTGCAGGAATGGGAGGGAAGGCCAGGGAACCCCCCCAGGGAGACACAGCCTGACACCACAGTGAGAATGCATCTTCAGTGCAATGTTTTCCCTTGTTCTCCTACGCTTCAGCATTTCCACTCAACCATGTCCAGCCAAGCTGTTTTTACTGGCCACAGCATTGCTGCCCCAGGGCTGAACTAGTGCTTCTTCTGCAGCCAGCACTGCTCTTGCCTGAAGGGCTGCCAGGGAGGGAGTGGAAGAAGGCTCCTTCCAGCAGCCACCCTCGCGGCATGGATGTGCAATAATTGTGTAATTCACTTTGAAGCTCCCTGCCTCCAGGCATGAAGCAGCAACCAACTTACAGCTGATCTTGCTCTGTAAACTCCCAGCCAACAGACAGCATTTCTCAGCACTGGTGCCTTCCCTGATGTGTTTGTAAACAGCTTTGCCCCTCTCAAAGAACAGGTTTTTGGAGGTGAGGAGGTAGCTACCCTTTACCTGGGTCAGATGCCAGTGGTCCAGCATCTCTGCCCTTTGAGGCAAGGGCTGCTGGAAGTATCAGGGTGCCTGGCACACACCTACTGCAGCTTCACCACTTGAACTTCTAGGTTTTGCTTTCCCATGACAAGCACTTACTGCCAGCAGCTATTTTTCTTCCTCCAGTTTTAGTTTTAAAACCAGGAAAAAGTCAGCTTGCTTTCCTGATAAAAATCAGGAAGTCTTAGAAGCAACTTTGTCTAAAACTGTTTTTAAATGATGAAGAACGGTGGGAAACTGTTCTCACCAGAGTTCACCTGGCTTGGAACCAATTCTCTGATTATTTTTCCTACAGAAACTTCCCCAATTGAATATGTTCATCAGCCATGTGGTAGAAGCCCTATCAAAAATACCTCTGCAGGGACTTGCCTACCCAGAACCTCTTCCCTAGGCCCCCAAGGGCTCCATGTCCTGAGCCCACCTGAAGAACAGAGTGCAGTCCTGAGGCTGCTCAGCACTGGGCTACAGCCCAGAACCCCTGAGGTACCAGGAGCCTTTCTCCCCAAATTGCTTGTGTAGCTGTCTCCAACTTACAGGGAGCACCATGTTCCTGATGTTCCTCATGCATTTCTGGAACCTGGAGGATGAAGAGCAGAAGATGCCACGAGTGGACTCCTCGAGCAGACCTGAGCACGGGGGTGGGGATCAGGCAGTACTTCCTGCAGGAAGCAGAGCTTCCACTGTCAGGCCTTGGACAGAGGGACAAACAAACCCCCAGAGAAAGCTGCTGACACTCTATAACCTATTTCCTTAAGCCTAGTGCATTTTTGCCTCCCATGAGAGCCACAGTACTTCTCAGCCCGAGCTTTTTAATCTGATGCTCACATTTAAGTGTTCTGATAATTAAACATTCCATTGCAAAGCTGCTGTTGGATGCCTTTCTCTCCCCTCGCCAGAGCAGGGCAGCACTGTGGAGCAACACACTGTGGAGCAGCCTGACAGCCCTGATTGCTTTGGGAACAAGATGGCACTGGTCCCAGAGAGCGCCAAACCCCCACAGCTTGGGGATTATGTTACACTTCAACCTGTCATCCATCAAAACCCAGAAACCAATCTCACCCAGTGGAAGAAAAATCAATAGCTTTCTCTTTCAGCACCAGGGGATGTATTTTGTCTCCTATCCCAGGGTCTTAATCAAGGGACATGATCCCAGATAACTTATCAGGGATGGTTTTGTAGCAGCTACGGACATCTGGCACATCACAGTGGGTTTTAAACATGGGCCACTTCTCTGATTCAAAACTCACTCCTGTTAAGAGAGATTCAACCAAAGCATTAGATGGACCAGTGCAGGTGAAGCCATGCAGGTCCCTGCTAGAAGGAGAACACCACATATTTCAGGAGCTGAGCTGGAGAGAGCACCAGTGACAATTTGGGTTCTGACTGGATGGCAGCCCAGCAGCACCCCTGTGCCAGCAGGACACCTCAACTTGCACTATCTGAGACGAGGTGCAGGAGCACTACAGTACCTGGGAGCACCAGGAGACTGGAGACACTGACTACTCCTTGGCAGAAATAAAGTAATCATAACCCTATCACTGAACACCCTGATGGGGCTAATTGCTGTGTTAGATACCTGAACAAACCATATTAGTCACCACATTAAACAACTACAATTAATGCGGTGCTGACGAGCAGTGCCACACTGCCTTCACCTCCTCCAGCGTCCTGCATGACCTCCCACCCATGGGGTCAGCTGCAGTGTCTGAACTGATCCCAATAACTCTGGACATTCCTGCTCACCAAACCCATGGTGGGGTCATTTCCCCTGGCAGTTCATAAGCAGAGCAGCAGCACACAGCATCAGCGACCTGCTTTCCTTCTTATGGCATGTCCTTTGCAGAACACAGCTGCAAAGTGGGCAGAGATGTCTTGCTGAGTAGTGTTTTATTTTCAAAACCTTTTGCATTTTGCTTCCTCCTTCTGGAGCAGACAGTGAATTCTCTTTGGAAAGGAAAGGTGTTTTAGCACTTTGCTAGCTTCTGAGCTCCTGGAGGATGTGCAGTGACAAGGGGCAGACGAGAACACGACAGTGCTTCTGGTCCTGACACTGCTCACAGAGCTGGACCCTGTTTCCACACCAGCAGTGCCCAAGGCAGCTCACAGGCAGCCCCATAACTCTGCTCAGATCAGCCAGCATGACTGAGCCTCCCATCGACCAGGAGACACCAGGGAGAACTGGATTGTTTTTAGAGCCTCTGGCTTGGCAATGAATTTAATTTAATTTATTTACAAAACCAGCATTTTTGCAGCAAGCCTGGGTTAAAAGCATAAATAAAACATTTTATATCACACTAGATTTTCACAGAAGGAATCAATAGAGTTTTGATTTAGTAATGATGAGAAGAGAGCCCTGTTTACTACCTGCCAGAAGGACAAAAAAAGCTCCAAAGAGTCTCACTCCCTCTTGGCACTTTCAAGCTGCCACTCTGCACTGGCAGTGCAAGGAGCAGCCTGCGGTATCCTGCATGGCTGGGAGAACTTTCCAAACCAGGAAAATGCAGACACAGCTCATTCTTTACATTTTTTCCCTGTTTAACTTTTCCCCATGGCCTCACTGGTTTAAGGTCTTTGACCCTTTTCCATAGGGGTTTCCAAGTGTTCATACCGAGAAGGTTTGCATCTACACTTGAAACATCTTTGCTCTACACACAGGATCTGCATTCAGGGATGGCAGGGAACAATTCAATCACCTCTCTGCAGCAAGGTGCCCAAATCCTATAGATTGGCCATGTTGCACTCTCCCCTGCAGATCCCTACCACCCTCCACAGCATCTCCAAAATCCCACATGCAAGACTGAAGATGATGCTGCCAGCTAAAAAGAGGCCAGGAACACAGCAGGAGCTGCTAACCTCTTGAGTTTTTTTCCACCCAAAATCCATGCTGAGTTGACCAATGCCAAATCCAATGAAGAAACAAGGCAGCAGCTCTCCAGGAATGGATTATGGGGACCACACGGCGTCGCTGAGCCTTTTCCCACTGAAGATCTATCCACCCTTGTGCTGTTACTACTGGATGGAAGCAGGAATATGGGAGAAGCCAAAGCACTCCTGTGGATGTTTTCCTGCTCATCAGGCTGGAACCACAACATTGCTGTTCTGTGGCCCTGGCAGACGTCATCAGTGTGACCTGGGCACAGGGGAGCAGCAGGCTAAGGAAGGCACCATCTCATTAACACAGACCCACTCCCAGCCTTGCTACATCCTCCTCCCTGGTGTCACCACCAGCTCCCACTGGATCCTTGTCACCGGGACTGGAAAACACGGAAGCATGAACTCGTTTGCTAACTTACTTATCCCTATGTTTCCAGGCGAGGAAGATGAAAGGTTGCAACAAGCGTAGAACAGCACCAAGCCCTTGCTTGGGCTTGTCCTCTCCACACCTGAGAGAGTAGGAGGCTGGGAGGGAATAAAAGCCCCAGTTCTCTCCACAACATCCAGAGTGATTTTCAAATCAAGTCTGCTCACGTAGTCATCATCAGATACATAGGCCTTCCAGTTAATTAGTTTCTAATGTTATTAATTACCTGTCTTGCAAGCATTTTACACCAGACGCACAATGTTTAATTTCATACATAAGAACCCAGAGCACTCAACTACCAGTATTAATCAGGAGAACTGTTTTTAATGCCAGTCTCATTTTCACAGCACAGTACTAGTACTTACATGAGGAAAGCTCTGCTACATCCCATCATCTGGCACTTGGTTATCACCAAGAAGCACAAGAAAAACATGCTGTTGTTTAATTAAGTCTCTGTAGCACAAGCGGGGTTGCTGTGTTTTTCGTTAAGAAAAAGACCCCCTGGGTACTCAGCACTGCTCCTGTGGTACCCTGAGCCCCTCCACAGAGCACAGCCCTGGGGACTCTCCAGGCAGCCTTTGTAATTTTCTCATATGTTTCCTCTTGTTGCCTGCCCCTGAATGGGCTTGCTTCGCAGTTTATTTCGGGAGCCTGAATATTGCACTTGGAGCACGTTTCCCAGAATGCTCATACCCCACTTTGTCACGGAGTTGCATGCTGCTTCCCTTATCCATCACTCACCCCAAGCCTGAGTAGAGGAGGGAAGAAAGGGTAGGTGTGGGAAAACCATGGTTTAGCACTGTTTGTAAAATAAAATGAGGCATCTCTCCACAGGTCCATTTGCACAGAGAAAATGCCCAGCCTCATTTGCATATATTGATAATGACCACAGCCATTAATATTCCAAGCTACAGGCTCTGAGCTCAGTGTGAGGAAAGAGGAGACTGTTCCTTGCAGACAGCAGTCTCACAGACCAAAGGAGCCATCACCAAGCCCACCTGGTGAGCTGGTACAGCTGAGGGTGGACCAGCAGCACCAGGGGTGTCCCAGCCCTTGCCACACTGCACCCGTGCCCCCCCGAAGCAAAAGCACCCAGGGGTTCCCCTGTGCTCCAGGCTGACTTCAGGCCAGCTGGGTGTTCTCTTTGCTAACTTGCCTGGAAAATCCCCATGGTACTTCAAACCAAGGGCTCCCAGCTGCTTAAAACAGCTCTACAACTGGGTGAAGTAGGAGACAGTACTGGCACGATTCTGATGATGAGGTGCTGTACAAACTCTGTTTCTATGGCAACACCATATTACAAAGCTATTTGGATATTCATTTTGGTTTTCTAATTTTTACAGACCTATTTAGTCCATAATTGCCATTTATTACAAGATCCACTTCGAGATCTGCGCAACTCTCTGCAAACTGCAAGGCAGGACTATTGCTTTGAAAGGCTCTGCTCACCTGCCCACCAGGGAGACCTTCGCTCCAGGTGTGCTGGGGCCAGCAGGATTGCAGAGGGAAGTGGAAGATAAAGAGTAAAGAAAACAGTGACCTTCTGTGACGTTAAAGCTCCTGTCATGGAACACTGAACAATTTAAGCCTTAAAATAGACTGAGAACAAAAGGATAATATCATTAACCAACAAAAAGACTAAACCAAAACCAAGAAAAAAAGCCCCAAACCAGACAGTAGAAAGGTTCACAAGCATAAATCAAGAGAACAGAAAAAAAATGATCCTCAAATCAACACGACTGCATTTAGACAATTACCAAACAACAGAACACAGCCACCTGCTAGAATGTGGGTCTCATAAAGCAACAGGGCAAGCACAGCACTGCTCATGCAGGGAAAGTCTTTGTTTCAAGAAAAATGTATGCACTGTCATCAAAGTACTACCATGTCACCCCACAAGAACAATCTCCCCAACACTGGGTTCCCTATGATCCTCAGACAGCCTTGAAGAGGAGGAAGTCCTTCTCCATCACAAACAGGAATGGAGAAGGGGTTGCATACACTGAATTCATTAAAAGAGCAACTAAAACTGGAGCCCCCACTCTTAAATGCAGATATTCCCTTTTTCTGCCACCTTTTCCCTTGCAAAGAGAGCAGACTGAAAGAGAAGCCTCAGGGTACATTCACAGGCATTCAGCTCAGTTTGCAGCACCTCAAGTGATGGCAGCAATGAGGTCAGCTAGGAGCAACTACAGCCCTCAAATTACAACATACTTTTATTAAATAGTAAAAAACCCCCAAGAACTTTATTTTTCCTCTCAACATGTCCAGCATGTAAGGTTATAGCAGAACTCAGTGCTGCAGGCAGAGGGAAGGCAAGGATGTCCAGGTCTGAGAGTGGGATCTGCCACCTCCGGCCATCAGCAGAATCTCTGGGCTTGCCAGAGGATCTTTGTTCTTTGGAACAAAGACTTTGGTTTCACACCTTGCAAGTGACTTATCTTCCTGGGTCTAGGCTACGGTCTGTCTGCACATTCCTCTGAACCACTGTGGATCTGATCCCATTTAGCAAATCTCTGTTTACTGCTGGGCAAGCATGGGGACTGTCCCAGTAACACCTTGAAAACAGACAGAAAGCAACTGAAAGCTTCAGACATTGAATTATACACCAAAGAAAACCTACAATGTTCTGCTGCAAACACCACAGACAGGAATCAAGACCATTTGTTGGTTATTTAGGGTGTACAAGGCTTCATCCCCAGAACTCACTGTCTGCAGTAAGACCCACGGCCATATCAGCAGCACCATCTGTGACTCCATCTGAGCTTGTAAGCTAAGCCACACTGGACACAGTGCTTTCAGCTACAGCAGCTATTCCCTGCTTCCCTGGTGTGCAATGCCAATGACAACAAATTGTGGCTGCCTATTACAGCCAGAAATGGCCCCAGTGCAGCAGCAGACCTTACTTAGAGTTAAATCTAATGTAACATGCACTTAAATATGCACGTGCAGAAAAATCCATGTGGCACTTTAGGCACAAGTATTACTAAGTCTAGATGTCCATTACCAATTTAAGGTATTAGTTTAAGAACAGCTATAAAAATGATCTCTGCAAAGAAAATGGCCATCTCTAATAATCTTGCCAAAAGTAAAAAATTTACAGTGCACTATAATTACATTTCCAAAGTTAGAGGAATCACCATGTGAAACAAGTGTTCATGAGATGCTACAAAAATGTGTCACCGCAGGAACACATCTCTGCTGGAGCAGGGAGTGATGGAAAGCTGTTTGCTTATTCTTAGCCTCTAGAGGTCACAGCCTCACAGTTAAACCCCTGAAGTCAGACAAGCAGTCGCTATTTTTGCTCCAATACATGATTTATAAGACGTTGCAATCTTTTAAACAGCCCAATTTAAGGTCTTAATTTCGTGGACATCAAAAGAAACTTTTTTTGGCCTTTGCAGCTCCACATAATCCACAGGGCTGAATGCAGGAAGGGTGTCGCAGCAATGCTTCAGCTCCTGCAAGTTGCACAGGCCCCATTTGCAACCCATGGTGCTGAGATGACAGGAGTGGGTAGAACTGCCGAAGCATGAAATTGGTTTAAAATGATGAAGTGAAGATCTGTTTTTCTTTGAGATCAAACCACATCTGAGAACACTAACAGCAGTCTATTCCCCCCTGAAGTCTGATCCATACCATTGTTTTTCATCCTCTTTATTTTCTTGTTTGAAAACCAAAACCTACCTATACTATTACCTGTGAGTTTTTCACTTGACCAAATGTCATCAGGCAGTTTGCAGCAAGTTCTTATCATGGAGAGGAAAAAATGCCTCCTTGCCAATTCCTCCGGCTGTGAGATACAAAGTACCGTGACCTACCCTGTGCCACTCTGGAGATACTCCCCAAGTCACTGTAAGTCAGGGCCACTCAGCAGCAGCAGGGTCAGCTGAGCAGTGCAATATTTCTGGCAGAGATGGACACCTCAATCCGATCACCCAAGCATGGCAACTAGCTGGAGCCATTTTAACACTCCATGAAATGGTTAAAGGCTGGGTGCCCTCCTGAGAAGCAAGGAGGAAGCCAAGGGTGCTCAGATGATGATGGATGCTGGGCTTCCCTGGTGCCAGAGGCCTTACCCAGACACTTGAGTGCCAGACCCATGGTGCCATCCCTTCTAGACTTTGCATTACCACAATATACAACATAAATGCATGCTCCTAGACCTTAATAGGACTTTCTTCCAGAGACAAACAAGCCCTCTCTTTTCACACTGTTCCTTTCTTATAAATAGTTCAAACTCATTAATAACTCAAAAGCAGGTGATGCCTGGTGTGGTTCAATTACAGCGGCAGCATTTAGTGTACTACCACTCTCCAGCATGCCTCCATCATGTACTAGCTTGTAACCAGATAACAGGCTTCCCCAGAGGGAGCAAAACCCTGACTTCCAAGAAATAGAACTGGTTTTTGTCTAAACCAGAAATTTTAGAATGAAAGCACTGCTGCAGATTCTTTCTGGACACAGAAAAGCTGTGTCAGAAAAGCAGAAACCAAGCCCAGGCCAAAACCGAACATACAAAATGAGGTTTCTGTTTTGCAAATATCACCAGTTAGGCAGTGAACCTATTCTTCCTCCCTTCTCCCTCAGTGATTGCCTGCCCTCATTGAAACATACTGATAAAGAAGCCAGACTTCAACTAAAACATGAAAGAACTTATCTGTGCACCTCTGCAAATTTCTCTGAGGTCTTGAACAAACGTTAGAAGCTCAGGTCATAATACAGCACTTGCAGAAGCTTCATCAGGGCACTTTCATTTTAAACCTACCTTTCCTGAATTCCTTCCCTGGACATCATTCCTACAGTAAGCATAGGTCATTCAGGCCAGACCGTCCTGAAGAACCCACACAACTCCAACATCTTGGAACAGCAGCCAAGAAAACATTCTGAAGGAATAAAAATCAATCCACTCCTGCTCCCTTCAAACATTACATTTTATTGTTTGGCTGTTAGAAACCTCAACACCACACCAAACACAGAGGCATCTGCCAGGTTCTTTGACTTCACTTCAAGATTCACTGCTGAGAATGAGCTGCTCACTCACTCCTGTATAAAATGCTGTGTTTGTCCCCAACCTCCTGAGGAGCACAGCCTTCCCTCCACCCCAGGCTTTCTAAGGCAGCACCCACTGCCAGGCAACCTTTCACAAGGCCAGGCTCTACCACCAGCAAACTTCTCGCCTCAGGAAACTGGCCTTGAAACAAGAAGTTTCTTGCAATCAGATAAACATGCTCTTGCCACAATGTGACCACAGGTCCAAAGCAAAACAAAATAACAGCATAACCCGGCCTATATCACCCCACAGAACCCACGGAGACCACGGCTTTTGTTTGGAAAACTGTTAATACAGTGGACAGATTCTGAATCCTTTAATCAGTTGAATCTGAAGATTGCCATTTGTGCTTTATCAGTCTTTTAACGACATACCTGCATTTCAAACTGCCTCAATGAAAGGTATATAAATGCAGGTAAGGCAAACCTGACAGGTTTGTTTCCAGTTGCAACAGACCAGATTTCCAAAATTGAGTTCAGCGTTTCTAAATGCAGACAAGGCTGCATTTCCTACTGGATTCAGCTGCATTTCAATATAGTGATTAGGTGCTCACTGTGACTGCTCCAGAACTAAACATACATACTTCCATATTGAAGATAGAACCCTCCTCCTCCTGGGTCCCAGAGCCTAAGTCAGGTCTGCTGCTCATTTTTATTACTACACAGATGTAAGGAGAGTCTGAGAGGAATATGTATCACCATTACTTCCAAATTTCTCTTCTTTTTCCCAGCTCCTAAGCAACTTCTCAACCTCAAACAAACAAAAACAAACCAGAAAATATCCTCTCTGCACCTGTTAGCTAGGCTGAGAAGGTAATGAAAGCAACTGGATCTCCGGTACAAAAGGAAAAGACCATACCCTGCCTCCATCATCTCCATAACCACGGAGTTGCTAAACAGCACTGGTCCCTCTATCCACCCCAAAGGAATCCCACCTGAAATAAAACCTTTAACAACTCTCCTTTGCATATGATGATCCAGCCAGTTCCCCCCCCATCTTGCAGTCCACCTATCTCCCTAGTTTGACTACAAGGATGCTGCAGAAGATTACAGTCCAGCTGGCATTGAGGTGGTCCTAATCCCCACCATGAGTTCAGACTGCAATTTGGAGTGCAGCTGGAAGACTCCAGCTATGAAAGCAAGCTTCATCCACCTCCTCTCTTTCAACCTCTGCCTACTGCTTGCATCCCCTTGCTAACCCAACTTCTGATCCTGACCTATAAGCTATCAGCAAATGTTTATAAAGCTACAAATGCCAACAAAACGCATAGCAGAAACCGAAAATAACATTCCTATATCTGCACAAGACATTAATGTTTATGTGGTTTGAGCTGGCCTAGAAATACCCATTTTCCCCTTAAATCACTGTTTAATTAAAAAGCACTACCTCACCTCAGTACCATAAATATGGTACAGCAAATCTGCATGCTGTTTGCTTAAATCAGTTGAAAAGACTGCATTCAGCCCAAGCCCATCTAACTGAGCCGGGCTGGAGAGATGGTTTTCTGGAGGTTGGCGGTAGTATTTTTAGGAAAACATACACTAAAATCTCTATTAATAGCCACATACAAAAATTACTAAGAGCTATGAGGTCTTTCTTTTCTTTTTTAATATGTGCCTTGATACAAATAACCTTCAAAAACCAGAATCATCTGCCTGCTATCAGTCCGAGCCCGACGGCTGTTATTTTGTTATTTTTGAACACTCAGGTGAATCAGCGTTCATACATGCACTTAAGAAGGTGAAATCTGGAAGAATCGCATCAGGACAGACTTTTGGGAATGCTCTAAGTGCAGATTCATCAGATTGCGCCTCAAAACCAAACCATCACTCTGCTAAAAATTACTCAGTTGTACGCCCCTTTTCATTTGGAGAGACGATGCTATTGTTAGGAAAACACACTAATTAGGATTCCTGTGCTAGTTTCAGCCTGAGTTTCTCTTCAAAATATGCCTCTAGCTAAGGCTGAACGCATTGCTTTTAACTAAAACAGGCTTATCATTTCTTTTTCCTTTTGTATATTTTACAGCTCAGATTTGAGTAAGAATATCAGTTTAGAAGTGAAAGAGCTCTTGCCAAGAACACATTCCTGTAACATTGCAATTTGACGGTTTGTTTTATTATTTTTTCCCCATGTAGATGTTTATTTGCAAATGATTAACCATCCCATATATGCACACAATGCAAGTTAGTGTTTCTCACCTATTCCTTGTCTACAAGGGCTACCATGAGCCAACCTGCATATTTAATGTATTTTAAAGCAGTTGTATTTGCTGTGTTACTGCTGCAGAGTTTTGGACAGCATCCAAGGGTACTAAGTTTAGCTACAAAACGGGCTTTTTTAAAATAATTTCCTTGTTAAGAAGCAGACTGCAGAGCCTCTGGCCGCTGTTTGCATGGCAAAGCAATAAGCTGGGTGGTGCCAGCACTAGCAAAAGGCAGCAACCCACAGGCACATGTGCCATTTCTCCCCATGGGTGACATCCTAAACAGTGTATCTGAGGGAAGAACCCCACTATCCTGTCCATTCCCCACCTGTGCTGTTTGATAAACACCCAGCATTGATCATATCAATGCTGCCTGCATGTCTTTGACACAGCAATTTACTGCTGGAACCTCAGGGAACCCAAATCCACCTGCAGCTGGAAAGCCATTTCAGTCACTTAACAATGGTAAAGGGCAGGAAAAGCTCTCTGCAAACACTCACATGGCCCCTTCCTGCCTACCTCCAGGCTTGCTGGAATATGTGTGTGGCAGGATGTCACACTGGCACGGGGGAACAACACACTGGCAGAGACCCTCCTCCTCTTCTTCTTGGCTGTCACTTCAGGTGAACACCATACAACAAGCCCGTCAGGGCCGGGATGCTGGAGGCAATCCCTCTGGAACATCTTGGGGCTTAGTGCACAGGTCAGTGAAGGCACACCTGACAGCTCCAGCAGAGACTCATGTCTGAAAAGCTGTAAGCCAGTCCTAGCCAAAGGAAAAGTGAGAACAGACCTGACACCTCTCCTCGGTAGATCTCTTTGACAGACCTCCACACACTGCACAGAGCTGCTGAGCATACAGATATCCTAGGTTCTTCCCTAAGATTGAACTGGATTCAGAGGAACGAATGATGTGTAAAATAGTATGCAGCTGCATCAAGAGCACTATAGAGACTGCTGTAATTAATTACTCAGTATTATTATTTCTTTTATGATTTCTGATTTAAATTAGTGATACTGCAAAAACACCCTATTCCTAACCTTTCTCAGATGTGACTGGCAGAAACAGAAGTGATTACAGGATTTTTTCAAAGGCTCATGCTTAGGGTCTCCTGCAAAAAAACTCCTTAATAACTTGGCACCAATCCCAGCATATATGTCACACCACTCCAGGTGAGATGATCTCCAGGTCACAGAATATTATATTCAACTCTTCTCAGAAAAAAAGCCACATTATAGTTACTTCCTTGGCCTCTGTGAAGAAGCAGGTTTCTTCCACTTACTTAAACTCAGCTTTTATGAATAAATACATTTATAACTACATTTAATTTTCACACAGATCATCCTCTACTAGGAAAATGGAACACTATACTAATCCCAGTTAGATTTGGGAGAAAGAATAGTCTATCTATCTCTTTATAATTATTACGAGAGTGTATTCAATTTGCTACTTTCATCTAATAGCAATTACAACTGTTTACCAGTTCTAAAGCATATCCTTTAGGAAGCTATGAGTCATATTTCATGCTAATCACTGTTTATTTGGTATTGTCTTCCAGAAATAAAGGGATCAGCTCACAAACCCTTAAACAGAAATGATAAAAAGAAAAAAAATCTAATGAAACGGTGCATAAGAAAGAGATAAAAAAACTAAGATCTTCCACATGCTAAACAGTTTTACAAAGCACCCATTGTAAAATTCATCCCCAGGACAAATGCTGACTGCGAATAAGACTGTTTAAGGCACTGCTTTGAAGCTACTTGGAAAAAATTAGCAGGCTACTGGTACTACAAAAAAATATCTTCCTTTGTGGAGATTTAAGCTAAGTTTTAGAAGAAGAAAGATTCCAGCAAAGAGATGAGAAAGCCATGAACAGACCACTAATGAATGCACTGAGTCTCCTGGGCTGTAAAACAAGTTGTCTGCTCTTTTTGGAACAGTCTGGGGATGATGATTGTGTTCGCAAAGCAAGGAAATGCCCTCCTGCTTCTGACATCCGGAGGCATACCAGGTTGAGCACTTTGCATCCAGCATTTCACCTAGCTGGAGGGGCTCTTCTCGCAGCCCCTCCATCAGCAGATTTTTGACAATGTCCTTAATGCCAGAAATGCACACAGAACTTCTCCTTTGTCACTGAAATCTACGGATGTGAAAGTATCACAGAACTTGAACAAGAGACTGATACAGTATGACTGGTGATCAGTATGGACTGAACGAGCACCTACAGGTTGTACATCTCAAGGAACAACACTGTTGTGTGGCAGGTCTATGTGTTCTGGCAGGAATGTGACCTGAGACTGGCCTCAGGCATGCCATGGCTGGCTTCAGGCATGGAATGCTGACCAGTCCCCCAGGATCTCTGTTTGAAGGCTGTGCTGGGGCAGAAGGTCAGAGCCCAGACAGTGAGGATTAATCTGACCTTGTCTGGAGCCAGAAAAGACCCAGCTGGGTATAGATGGAGCCCTGCTGGAGGGTCAGTGGAGCTGGTCTGCCAATGGCAACTCTCCTCTGGGGTTGGAACACAACCTAAGGTAACTCTTCCAAGGTTGAAAGCCCTCACCTGTCTGTCTGCATGAGTGACTGCACATTCTGGGTTAGGCTTTTTAAAAACATGAGAATTCTTAAGCAAATCACATAATGAGTTTTGACATCACAAATCTGAATTCATCAACAAATCTGTGTTGATAGGGCCTCAATTGGTTTAATTAGTTTATCTGGTTTAACTGGTTTATAAAATGTATTTAATTTGAATATATAATTTGTCTCAATTTTATAAGCTGCTGCAACAGGTTGCCATCTCTAACCACCCATCATGTACACACACAAATAAGGAAGCCAATAGATGGATCAGCAGTGGCTGGCAGGCGTGACCAGCTCCATGTGGCACTGTGGCCTGTTGTGCTTGTACAGAATCAAGCTCCAACTATTTGTATAGGCTAATCTAAAACTAATGGGAAGCAAATTCCAGCTTAATCCAATTTTTTGTGCTAAATAAAAATCCCTCACTAATCCTTCATCAATGCCTGGTGATTTGAACTCAGTTGCAACTTAAATTGGAAACTTTTGTAAAGGATAATAAAATATGTTTTTACAAATATATTAATGGTAAAAGGAGGGGTAAGACCAATCTTTGCTCCTTATTGGATGAGGGAGGGAACTTAGTAACTACAGATGAGAAGAAGGTGGAAGTGCTTAATGCCTTCTTTCCATCCGTCTTCAGTGGGAAGATGGCTTGTCCTCAGGACAGCTGCCCTCTTGGGCTGGTAGATGGTGTCAGGGAGCAGAATGGTCCCCCTGTTATCCAGGAGGAGGCAGCAGGGAGCTGCTGAGCTG
>VZUI01048927.1:0-57127 GCA_013401135.1 Cettia cetti | reverse complement strand
GGGAGGTCCTTGATGGCCCATTAAAGAGAGATAGCTCCCAGAGGGAGTTATCTATGAGTCATGGGCAAGGCATTGATGGGCCATTAACAGAAAATAGCTCAGGGGGTTTGGGAAGAGCACTGCTCCAACAATTGGATTTATCAGTTCGTGAAGATAGTGATAGAATACATTCCACACCATAACCCAGGACAATATGAGGAAAAAATTCTTCACTAAAAGAGTTAGCAAGTGCCGGAACAGGTTGACCAGGTGTCCCGGGTGACTTTGTGATGCTTGTACGCCCAGCTGTCTGTTCTGTTTATGCTGGATATTAAGTTCTGCTCCTTTAAGACTGGTTCTGAGAGCAAAGCGGGGGAAGAAGAAGCGCCGAGTTTGTTTTCAGAAACTGCACTCACTGCTCTGTATTCCTCTTCCTGGACTGTATTGTCTGCAGCACAGACAGACAGCAGGAGAGAGCTCTCCTTTGCTTTTAGTTAGTTTTTAGCTAGCTGAGCCAGAGAAGTTCCCTGGACTGTGGCTTTTCTTTTTCTTGGAACTGTTCAAACTTGCTCTGGACTGAAAAACCCAGAGAAACACCAGGAACTTACCCCTGTGGCCCACTGGGGCCTGGGATGCAGCATTTTGCAGCACAGAAGGGAGACTGAGTGATCCGAGCTATCCCTCACAACAAGGACTTTCTGAATTTGCCATCTCTTCAGAACAGCAGGGGGTTTTATTGTTTAATATTATTCATTTTTCATGCTTGTGAATACTTTGCTTGTTAAATAGATTTTTTTTTTCCATTTTTCTTGAAGGAAATTTTTTCCCAGTAGGGGGAACCAGTTTTGGGAGGGGCCTCTTGAACCTGCTTTCTAGAGGGACCGCTCTTGGAGGTCTCCTCCCAAAATTTGCCCTAAACCACGACACCACGGAAGTGGAGGAATCAGCATCCCTGGAGGAAAATGAAGAACTTAGCAGCATGGTTGAGTAATGGACTAGACAATGTTAGGTTTACTACTGGACTCCATGATCTTAAATATCTTTTCCAATCTAAATGATTCTACATAAGTCTCTATCTTAAATGATAATGACAATGTTTTGGTGTTTAATGCTTTTACCAGTACAGTTATGCCATTGTCTGCCAAGGCCACCACAGACCAATAAAGGAATTTTGGTCCATTAATTTCCCAAAGTTTTGAGAACTGTGTGTTGAACAAGTACTAGGACATAGTTGTTAATGGCATAATATTTTTGTAAACCTCAAAAAACAACTTAAAAATTGATTGACAGTGTAATTAAGTATTTTATATTTGCCTATTACTCATTCTCAGAACATATCATTGAGTAAGACCTTCATACTGTCTTAAATGAGATCAAAGAAAAATAACTGTGAAGTAAATAGATGTTTTGTGTACTTGGGAGCTTACAGAATGAACTGAACTGGGAGATTGCCTATTATGTTTTTTAGTTGAAGCTGAAAGATATGACAGATCTATCAGCATTGCATGCTCCTTTTCTGGGCCTTCAGTGTAGCAGTTACTCCACCTCTTAAGTACAATTCAAAATGCAGCATCAAAAAAGAAAATAAAGAAGAAACCATCAGCTTGTAAGTAGTCACTAAAAATAACAAATTCCTGGGAAGTAACAGTATTTCTGCTTTGAAAAAAATGACTGTAGGAGTGTGACAATCTGTTCTGCACGTCTTCACTGACACAGGAATCATCAGCAAACCACTTGATTTCTGGTTGCTACTCAGTCACAGGCACCATTATTAAAATTGATTCAATTCATCATGTGCCTTATGGGCAATTAATTCTACATTTTAAATTGGTAGAATGCTTTCAAATCATTGAATAAACAACAGTAAAAGAAAACCAAGCGTAATTCAAACTTTTACTTTACCATGAACATCTGTCAGCTTCAGAAACAGCAATGTTAAGGATATTAATTTATATTATAGGAGATTGATAAATGTATTGCCAGGACATTCCAGAAAAAATTGAGATATATTACATGTCTCTAAGTTGGTTTTTTTCCCAAGCATTTAAATACCAAAGCCATTTCATATTTAATGCAGAAAGCTGGCAACTATGGCCAAAAATGCCTTCTATCTCCTAAGACAGTAACTACGATAGCACACTTGCTCAACAGCCTAAACCGTATGGTGTAGCATTGTATTGTAGACATGAATGGGCAGAAGGATGACCTATATCCCATGCAAGAGATGGAAATGCTAACCATTTCTAACCTCAAAATTGCATCCATTTACTAGATTGTACCACTATATTACGAAGGTGGTTGAATGTAATAATCACCTTGAAATTAACATCCAATTTTATTAGCAACTTAGAATATATTGCTCACATAATTTTTTAGTACATGATGCCAGTCTCCAATGAATTCTGTTCATTCTGTGAGTCTCTGAATAGAGTAGGTTTTTTGTTTTCCCATGAACTTCCAATGATCCAGTTTCTCCTTCACTATTAGAGAGTATTACTAACCATAAGGATTCCAGCAGTTTCTCTAAATGCTCTGCAGTGTCTAACTCTAAACACAGTTTTCTCAGAAATTACTTGCTACAAAACGTATTTTGATCGCACAAGTCTGAGGCCCTTACAGGCACTGCATAAAACACAATGGAATTCACAGAAGTATGGAGTAAAGCACTACAAATTAGAAAAACAGTGTAAAATGATAAATGTAGCATAAATTCTCCAAGATGAGAGTCATTATTTGTATTCTGAAAAACTGAATATAACCCCCAAGGAAATTTAAGCTTTACTCATTGCCTAAAATTTTTTCTGATGGGAAAACACAGAAAGTTACTCATATGACATGATATTTCAAATCAGTAACCCACAGAGTTTAAATATTTAATTTCAACTTCATTTGGACTTGTTGAACAGTAATAGTTGTAAAATAAAAAAAAATAAAAAAGGTAGCATTATTGATGTTGGCCACAGCAAGAAGTTGGATATCCAACAAAAGTATCTTGCCAAAAAAAGGTTAAATTAATCCACAACAAATATGGAGAACAGGTGATAACAAATTATCAGATCTCTGGTTTTCAGGTATCTATCTTTAACTTTGTTTTGACCTTATGTCAGTTTTAATCTGTAATTTACTTGAATAAATTTATTATTTTCTGAATGTAACAAGTTTGATCCTAAGCTCAGTGAGAACAAAGAACTCAACGCTTCTTGTGAAACTGTAAGTTTATTTTAAAAGATATACTGAAAAACTGAACTATCAGCAAGTTAAGGGTGGTCTAAATTACATAAATCAATGTGTCTTCTTTCTAACTGCAGGAGCCAGTTTTCCAAATTTTCCTATTTCCAGTATGATGCTTCTACCTTCCTACTTCTGCTGAAATGTAGTTTCATAAATTATGAAGCACTCTCCATTTGTTGGCCACATTTATATTTCTTTTCTTCATTGGCCACCTAATTCTATAAAACACTTGTCTCTGGCTGTATCAAAATTCTTGTCAACACTTGAAAAAAATCATGACCTCTTCAGAATGAAATAAAAAAAATATATGTAGTCTCTACAGACTACTCTACACTACAGACTAGTCATGAGGAAATCTTACTGCATTTTAATAACTTCCAATATTTAGTGGAGCTAAAGGTCAATAGTCATGTCATTTTTGAAATGTTGGTATTTATGATTTTCCATTACTTCGGTGGATGATCACTGAAAAATGAACAGTACCAGAGGATGCTATGTTGTCCTGCTTAACAAAGTCAGGGAGGAGACATGACCTTTATCAATTAGAATTCAAACACACTGAAGAAAAGCCATTATTATAAAATTGTGTTCTCATTTAACTAAGTCCAAAAAAATTCTACAGACTGCAAAACATCTCTGCATTTTAAATAATATATGTAGGTTTAAAATCCATTAAAGTACTAGCCATCTCACTCAATGTACTGATGAACAACCAGAAGTAAAATCAAAATCAGACAAAATAAGATTATTTATCTTAGGGTTATAGATAGCTGGTCTCTGTCTGTAAACACACAATCTGTACAGCTCCTTTTTCAAAGTAGTGAATTTGTTTTTATAACATGAAAAAAGTCTCTCATACCTGTTTTGAGAGTTCTAAGTCCCTGCTGGAAATACATCTGTACTTCACAGAAAGGGTTTCTTTGTTCTACATTCTTTTACTGTACCATATCTTGAAGTCTTATACTGCAGAGTGAATTTTGAACACTTACATCTGTCTCTGCATTTTTAAAGGGTAATGTTCACTGAATAGCACAACACCAGAAGTACATAATTATAAAGGGTGAAAGAAGCTGCATTCAAATTACCCATGAGTTTAAAGGCTTGGCTCTGTATAATTACTTTCAAATTATTTCTGTCAAACACACATTATAGTTGAGTTAGTCATTTATATTTTAAAAAGAAAATTAAGAAAATCAAGGAGGAACTTATTCGGAATTTTTTATAAGCACAGCTTTTTCTTTAACAAAAGGTATCAGGTTTTTAAGCTACTTATTAATTAGCCAGCTAAGTTCAGTGGATAGTCAGGAAAACAGATTAACACATTAGAGACTACAACTCCAGCTTTCAGTATGGAAAAGACAATGATCTAACAAAGATATAGTATAAAATAGCAGTATGTTTCTGCATGAAATATTTGCAGATTTTAAATCAATTTTTCCTTTTTCTGAATTGGTAGGGAGTGGGTTCACCTGGAATCATATTGTGATGTATACCACATTGTGATTTCTGTAGTTAATATGTTCACGCTTAGGACAGAAGGCAAGAGAAAACAAAATATACCTTATGTCTTCTTCACTGAATTGGTATTTATGATCACCAAGACCAGCTATTCTGTGAACTTCAAATCTATTTGAAAGACAAGAGGCAACTGGACATTTGCAAAGATGCACAGCAGGGCATCTGGAAGTGCCAAGCTGGATTCTCTTTTTCTGATATACCAACCTTAAAAAAATTTCTTTATATATATAGAAACACAAATAAAACAATTTAGAACACACCACATGACTTCTTTCTACTTGTAAACCACATCTTACAGAAAAATTAAAACCTTCTGAGCTGTTGAAGTGTTAAAATGTTTATTGGTTCATTTTTCATGCTGTTGTTATTGTTAACATTCTTCATCTACAATCAGAGATTTCCTGAGACTTAAAACACGCTCCTCAGTATTAAGTCAGTTGAACTTGGCAGATGCCACTGAAAAGACTAATGAAATGCTCTAACAGTTGCAATGTTAGAGCACTTCAGATAGAAGTGTTTGTCTCTAATACTACTTTCAACATGCACTTCATACTGTAAGGAAACACTTCAGGCTATTTATTTATATAAAGCTTCCTTTTCCAAACCTCTTAAAATACAGAGATCACCTCTACCATCATCTGCAGTGGGGTGGAAAGCAAAGGAAGGTGGCCTAACATAAACCTTACCATAGACGAGAGATTCCATTGGATTGTGTTGTGCTAAAGCAAAAGAGAAAAAAGTCTGGTGTGGAGCACTTGTAGGATGGGTTTGAACAGTACAGATATTTAGGTGTGTGCAGGCTGCACAGCAGGTCTGTGGCAGGTTTCTGGGGCAGGCCAGAGTGTAAGCTACACTTCTGTCACTGTTACCTTTGTTGAAGTATCCTCATACAGACAGTAGGAGGTTCACCTCGTATGACATGCAATATTCCTTCTGTCCATAGTGAAATCCTTCGGCCAGGATGTTGAGATATTGTAAATCTGCAGTTGTTGACTGAACTGGAAATAAAGTTTGGAAAATGAAATCTTGTTTAATGTCACTAAGGTCTGTTTTCAAGGTTAAATTATGCAAATGCAGTCTGCCAGTGCTTTCCCAGGCAAGTTCCAGTTCATGTTTTTCTTACTTCATACAAGTAAACTCCATACAGCAAAATTTACAAAGAAGAATCCAGAATTCTCTAGAATGAAAGTGCATACTGCCAAAAAAATACGAAACAATCACCATATTTGGTGCTGACTGGCTAGACTGGAGTAGTTAAATGGGGTTCTATCTCAGTATCTCTAACCTCCTTTGCTGTTCCCTTGGACATAATAGCTTTAGTGTGCAGCACAGGATTGTCACGAGAGTGGCAGGGGAAAATGTCTTGGTCTGGGATGTGTATCAGAAACTCAGCTGATGTAATCTATTATCAAGAAAATATTTATGCATAGGAATGCTTTTTTTCTTTGAAGAATCAGAAAAAACCCCAAGTCTTTTAAAACTGGGTAAATTTCAGTGAAATAGTTGAATATTCCATGATGGAAAAAAATTACACAAAATCACAACTGCCATGAAAATGTTACCTAAAATTATATAATTCTCTTTTAAAAATGTGTGGGTTTATTCCACTGAGGACAGATTTTTTGGAGCTGATAAGAATGTTGTTTTGATCTGTTTTCCTGGAGAATTTTTCTGTAATTAATTAAAATTAAGAAATACATTTTAAACCACAATGTCTTGAGGGACTTGTGTGGGTGCTGGAATGCATGAATTTGATATTCTCTGAAGGAATAAAGCATATAGTACAGAAATTATTGTGGTTGAAATGTAGTTCTTAAATATAGAAACTTTTTGATTCTGAGTAAGCACCCATTTGATATGAGTACATCACATTAAAATTACTGTGAAGCAAAAGTAGTATGAATTCACAATGTAATAAAAATATCATGAAATATTTTCATTTTGTAAGGAAACCATTTGATTTCTTGCTGCAAAATTCCCAAATGCCAGTCAGCTTACACCAAACCGTTCAGAATGTGTTTTCAAGATGAAGGTACTGTTTATTAATTGGCAAAAAATGCTAAAATACATTTATCTCAATCCTTCAGAACTACATGTTTTAGAAATAATCTGGTTGTTAAGTTACAGTAACATATCCTTCTTGGGGAAAAGGGAAATCAGCAGGAGATTGGACTTAACTAAAACAAAAATTAATTTTTTCAGCTTCAGTGGAACTTGGTTCTGGATGACATGACTATTTAGTGCTAACTGGTTAAAGTATGAAAGTTATAATATAAATTCTGACACTTTTAAATGGAAAAGAGACAGCATTGTAATTAAGTCCCACAATAGTGGTGAGGTGAGGTGTGAAAAATAGGAGGCTTATTCAGCAACCAAGATAAATTATTGTAAATCTGTAGTAGGTGTATGTCAAAAATTATTCAAAGTGCACCACAGAAGATTTTTTATTACTTCTAAAATGCATGACACTGCAAGTTTTACTGCTGACTACTGTGTTCAGGAATTAGGCTGTGGAAAAGGGATGCTAACTAAACTGTTTGTAACAGAAAGTCTTCAGCATGGATTATCCATATGAATACTATAAACCCAGAGTGTTGAAGAGAGAATAATTTGTTTCACTGTATCATTCCTTTCATTTTGTTGTACCTCAATATTTAAATTCTCAATCCCTATCAAGTGAAAAAAAAGGAGAATAAAAAAAAAAAAACACCCTGAAAACTAATACTAATACTAACATTTTAATTAATAAAAAGAATTCAGACAAAGTCTATAGAACATACATTTTTGGAAAAAAATAATCTTGGTATAAAGTGGGAATTTGCTTTCCTCTTCAAATATTTGCTGACATATAACTAATTCTAATTACTTTCAATTAGCATTTCTAATTACATTTCAATTAGAAATGGAGGAAGATTTGAATCAAGTAAAAATCTTGAACTGCATGTTAACCAAAATAATAATTTAGGGGAGATCTCTGAATATGTGATCTCCAACACAAAGCTTTGTGTTTAATTTAGTAAATACATAATCTAAAACCACATTCCTTACAGAACTATCAGAAGGGACTTGAATGTCATAGACATTCACAAAAATCTTGAATGTTTGGGATATTCAAGCATGGACACTCCATTCCAACTCATCAGATTGGGTGCAATTTACTAACTGGATTAAATTCAGCAATTCTAAACAGGTTTATCATTGTAAATGAAAAACAAAAACACAACCCAAAAGTTTCTAGCATAACGACCAGTAGCTAACCATCTTGGTGAACTGAAGGAATTACTTTCATAAATCAGAGCATTACTTTAATTTTAAAGAATAATCTTCTTGCCAGAACTCATAACAGTGTAGTTGCTGCCTTGTAAAATATTTCTTCTAAATCTATTTAGAAAATGATTTATGCCTGTATACTTATAGCCAGAGAGAAAATACATGTAGACTCAAGAGGATATGCATTTACCTTAATAAATTAATTAAAATATCAACTTCTATTAAATTGGGAGATTAAGTTTTGAAAATATGAGAAAATTATAGAGACAACCATAGAAAAATTTCCAGGCTGCAGCCTATTAGAAATTCAAAACTTTTGTCTATTTTGTGACATGAACATAGTTACCAAGCATGTGAAATAAATTTTTTCTAAACTTAATCTACTTCTTAATAATAATTTTTCTTTCTTTATATTTTAACTGTGTGAGGATCTGAGGAAGCAAGAACAAAGTCTGAATGATCAAGTAGAGGAAAAAAATGAGGCGTTTTTAAGATTTCCAACTATTTAATTTCATAATTATTCCTGACTTTTGTTTGCTTAGTATTCTTTAAAACAGTAAATTATAAAGGGATTAAGAAAATGAGATAAACTGTAAAACCAAGAAATTGAAAAGTTTTATGAAAAATAATGGAGATTTTATCTTTTAAAAAAAGGACATTCTATTTCTTATTCTGTAGTGAAAATATAAAATTGGTCTACCAAGTCAGTATAATGCTCCTGTGATCATTATATAAACCCTTCTAGATTTGAGAAAGGTATGTATGGAAGCTAGACTGGGCAGACGTTTTTAAAGCAAATGTTAACATGCATCTACATCAGTACCACACATGAAAAACTTTTATGCTTCTTTCTTTGTTGAACCATTTGAAAAAAAATGCACACAAAAATTAGGTCTAACACCTCAGCTTAGCATTAGAAAATTGCTTGCAAGTATCCTCATATATAACATAGTTTTTACTGAATCAGAGACTGTGATGACTTTTTCCTGTAGATTATGGAAGAAAAATAGAACTCATTTGGCTGAGGTTAGGACATATCAACTATTAGAAAAGAAAGATTTTGTTTATCAAGGAAGACAACATGATATATATTATCATATATATGATATTATGATACATATTATTGTATGATGTTATAATGCCATAATTATGATAGATTATAATGATAAATATGGTATTATTATAATTATGATCATATTATCATATATAAGATATATATATATCTTATATATATTATCATATATATAAGATTATAGTAGTTTCAAGTTTGCCTATTTTGATTCCCAGCCAATACACCATTCTGTGATGGTTTGAGTACTCACTAGAATTATTTACTCTTTTTGTGCTGTGAGATAGGATTAGGAGAAAAAGCAAAGCAGGCTCAAAACTTAAAAAGGGTATAAAGACAGGCTTATTAACAAAACTATAAGAGAGGAAAAAAAATAATAAAAATCAGAATAAAACCTTCAAAATACTTCCCCTCTCCCACAACTTTTCTTTCCCTTCTCACGGACAATGTATAGAGACAAAGCTTGGACACCAGTTTACTACCCATAAAATGAGTCTTTCATCAGTTCATTTAGAGAGAGAAGTCTCTTTTGGTCTGCCATGGAAACTTCTCACAAGACAGACAGCTCTCTTGTGGTTTGTTTTTTTTTAATTCTCACAAAAGCAGTGCCAGGGAATCTGCATTCATGAAGTCCCTCCCATATCACGCAGCTTTACCACAGCTGCATTATGGGCCGTGTAAACTCATAGGATACCATTCTAAAGACAAGTGGTTCAAAAGAAAAGTTCTCTTCATCTATTTTAAAAATCATTCTCATTTTTAGGAACAGAGATCTTCCTCTTCTTTTCCTAGCGTGGAACTTCATCTTATCTCTCTCTCTGTTCAAATTTGTCATAAAATCACAGCTACTTCAATATTTACTTACTTCACTACAAATGCCTTTGCTTATATCTGCAGTCTGAACACTCTCATCTCCCCAATGCATATTTTCCATTACTAACAGGGATATTCTAGTACTTTACAGTCCACTACTATGGCTTTACTAAAGAATTTCAGCCTTAGACTATGCAACTCCTCATTCCCTTTCCACCTAAGACTCAACTCTTCCTTCACTGACTTTGATGTCTTCATATTGTCTCTAAACATGCCACCAATTTGTCCCTTTCTCTCACTCAGAGAGAGGATTAGTGTTTTGCAAATTTCATTTCTGCAAGGAAAGAGTTAAAATTTCTCCCAAGTCTGCAGAGTCATGATGGTCTTTCCTGGCCAGTGGCCGAAGATGGTGAATTCAGGCACGGGGCCGGGCCAGGATCTCAAGGGTTCTAGCTGCATTCCATTCCCGCTGCAGAGCTGTCCTTAGTCTCAGCTGCATGACCTGGGCCCCTCCCTCGGCAAGGGGTCTTTGGAGGGTTGGCTGGAGTGCACTGGCCAGGTCTTGGGGGCCGCCATGAGGGGGAAGGGGCCTGGCCAGGCCCCTTGGCAGGGGCTGCCTGTCCCAGCCAGGCCGCCCGGGGCCGCGGCGTTAGGGGCAGGATGTCAGCAGCCGCTCGGCCCATCTGGCCAGGACGGGGAGTTCTCTCCTCCCCTGCCCCTGCCCAGCAGCCGCCGGGCCGGCTCTGGCACAGGATGGGGCCCAGCAGGCTCCCGAGGAAGAGGACTGGCCCCTCGGCTGGGGCAGCCGGGCCTGGTCCCCACGGCAAGGAGGGAGCCAGAGGTGGCTTACCTCTTCCCAGGCTGGAAGAAAAGAGAGCTTTTCCTGGGATTTTTCTGATTTTAACCTGTATGGCCACAGAGGCATATCTAGTTCTTTGATAGGTTAATCGGGTTGTCTGATATTTAAAGCTAGTCACTGGTTGGTTTAATCACAGCTTTTCTTAGAAATAAACACTTCAGTGCAAAACCA
Organism: Cettia cetti; assembly: GCA_013401135.1. Classification (NCBI taxonomy): domain Eukaryota; kingdom Metazoa; phylum Chordata; class Aves; order Passeriformes; family Sylviidae; genus Cettia; species Cettia cetti. Next base: position 46,217 of record VZUI01048927.1, on the reverse strand, counting down.
GTACATTGATAGATTTTATTGAATCAGAGGTATGGATGACTTTTTCCTGTAGATTATGGAAAATAACCAGCATCATGTGGCTGAGGTTAGGACAAATCAACTATTAGAAAGAAAAGATTTTGTTTATTAAGGAAGACATCATGACTCTATGATAATATGATAAGTGCTGATAATTTGACAGAATGGAATTTAATAAACAACTTATAAGCCCTAGTTATTTTATATGCTACCAACATACAGAAGTGATTTCAAATGACTACAAACTGGAGAGTGGACAATGACATAAAAGGCAAACACAGAGGGTTGTGGATATTAAATAAGGCTGGACTTTTTGTTATAAAACTGTGATATCTTGCAGTTATGTCTGAGGCTGTTTGCTGAAACAGAACTGCAGGAACTCTCGTTTTTTTGGTCCTATCTTATTAAAACTTACCTGACCACTGTTATCTGTTCCACAGACAAATTGCCTGCTCATCTACTGTGGATAGATCTTGAGTCCTTTTATTGTGTTAATAAATACAGTGGTGATAGCCTTAACGTTTATTTATAAAACCTTTGACCTGAATGTAGAAGAAACTCATAGTATACTACATTTTCCTGATGTTTAAAAGTGAAGGAGGATTTACTGCCATTTGCAACTACCCATTGGGGCATTAACCCCCTTCCATCCCTGCCTCTCCTCAGCTGTGGAGATCCATCAGCCTCATCCCCTGAGTAAGAAACAACAGGCACACCTACTGAGTACAAGACAGTGCAGTTGTCTCAGACATAACACTAGTTTGATCAGACACTCATGAATAGAAGCTGTGAGCCACGTGAACTTTTTGTATTGTAAATGCAGTTTACACATTGTCCAGTGTACATGAAGATTTATCTTCGTACCTTCTTTATTCTACGCCTTTCCTTTTGAAAAATAAAAAAAAGGGAATAATTTTATAAACTTTACACTAGTAAAATGAAATAATTTGATTTTCTGAGAACTCTCACTGAAAGCCCATGTCATAGCTTCTGTGGGATCAAAGTGTCAGGAGTTAAATCATATCTTCTGAAACCATACAAGATCTTTTTTTCTAATACTATGTATGCTAATAGTATCCAAAATACTGTTGAAATAAGCTCTCATGAAAGGAATCTCTTTTCAGAAGCAGAAAAGGTTACCAGAGGTAAGGGATATTTTGGAAGTGAACAAAATGTTCTTTTTATGGCTCTTCTGTCATTGTTAATGTTTTTCCAGTCTTCTAGAAATAATGAATAGCTACCATAAAGGCTGAGGGAAATGAAAAATTCCTTAGAGATATGTCAGAGTCACTTATACAAGAATCAAGCTGATGATTTTGATGGAGGTAGCAACTGATTAAAAGCTTTTGGCACAGTTTAAAAAGATGTCTATGTGTGATTCTGTTGGGTTTTATTAGAACCTCAGCAAGTATCAGTGTGACAAAAGTGGCCTGTTCTATGGAAAAGTCTCATTTAACTGAAATAAATATCGCTATTCATAAATACAAAGATATGTACACATATTTGAATTAATATAAAATTAACTTTTTCTTTTTTTTTTTCCCTGGCAACATAGATTATTACAAAATATTTATTTTTATTTTTTGGTTATTTTATTTCAAGAAAGAAACTGGATAGGGAGAAAAGAGTATCACCAGATCAGGTGAAGGTGAAGCAGAATATTTTTAGCCTTTTGTATCTTTCCCCAGTTGAGGAATTATCTGAATATATGGTAGCTTTGTTTGTTTTCTCTTTCCAGAGGTTTTTTTTTTTATAAATATGAAGGGAATTAACGGGTAACAGGTATAGCTGGGAACCATGAAGTACAGAATTTTTTATATGAAACATTTTTTCCCATTTCATATTCAGAAAATTCAGGATATGATAGTGATAAGCCTATACTTGCAGAATATAAGGAGTATTATTGTCACAAATAATTTCAATCTTCTTGATTAAAAGTGCATTAATAGTGTAAAAATGATCAGACTTGTGAACAGACTCCAAACACTCCATGGGAGAATATAAATGTTCTGGTGTTCAACTCTTAGTTTAGTAGAACTATTATGAGGTTCTTATTAAAAACTAATATTAAACTTAGAATGTACATACTCAGTGATACACAAATCTCACTGTCCAGTACTCACCTTTAAAAGTGAAAAGGGACAGAGCACTCAACTGATGCAAATTGCCATTCACTTACAGTCATTCATGCCATTGGACTACAAAGTGTTTATCTATATTTTGCACCTCACATTTTAATATCAATGAAATCCTCACTATACTTAATGAAGTGTATTGAAATATGTGATGTAAAATCTTTTATTAAGAGTACTTTTTCCTATGGACTGAATTTATGGTTAATTTTTGAATACTTCACATATTTAGTTCAAGTGAGCCAAGACCTCACAAGCTCAGATGAAGACAGTTATTCTTTAGGGAAGTTTATAATAAGAACAAAATAAAACACAATGCCCTCAAAGTCCGACTTTAGTGCCATAGAAACAAGATCATTCTTTCTCTATTACCAAGCACTGATACTTTGAAGGAATCCCCTTCAGACATTAGATTTTAAATGAAGTTTGTAAAATACCTTCTCATAATTCTAAATTTCTAAAGACTCAGTTTACAGTGAGATAGGAAGATGGGAGCATTTAGGGGAGGTCTATTTCATTTAATATGCACCACCTCTTAAGTCATCCTTTTAGTTATGCCCAGAACATTCAAGTATTTTTTATACCGATGTGCCTAATTTACTTTTAATGTTAAACTTCATTCTTTTCTGTTGATAAACGTGGGAAGGGAATGAAATGGGTGGCATTGCAACAATGAGGGTTGTTCAGAAGGTAAACACCATCTATTAAGAGGAGTCTTCAACTTGTACTGATGTCTCAAACCCATGGAACTGCTCTTTGCAGTATCTACTTATCACTGGGGGGACCTCATGTAATATAAATAGCATCATCCAACATGATGTCAGTGAGGAGATGCACAAGAAGCTGCGAGGGTGCATGGCCAAGACAGCTGACCCTAACTATCCAAGGGGATATTCCATATAATAAAATAGCATGCTCAGTGTATAAGCTGGGAGAGTTGGCCCGGAAGGGATGATCACTACATCTGTCAGTGGCCAGTGAGCAGCAAGCAGTATTGTGCATACTTTTTTTCTCTAGGGTTTTATTCTTCTCTCTCTTTTTCATTACTATTCTTTCACAATTCAATGTTTTTCCGCTTTTCTTGACTAAACCTTACCTGTTCTAACATTGGAAATTATTATAGGAAAGGTTTCAGAGGTGGCTTAGAGTAGTACTAAGTTTTCAATTCCAATTTCTAGGCTCTTTTTTCACAAGAGTTGTTTTTGAGAGAAGTCATATAGTTTTTTATGACTGATTTTTATTCCTATCTTTTAAAGACTAATAGTTCCTATAATCATACAAGGTAGCCTTTGTCTTCTAAAGGTGCTACCTACATTTTATAAACTTAAGCCTAGTTGCCAGTGCATCATTAACCATTTGGTTTTTTGTGACTTGTAATCTTCCCCAAACAAATACATAGACTGCTTGTTGAAGTTGATATTTGTGATAACCCTTTGGTTGGAGCAATAAAACAAGTCAACCAAATAGCATTTTCTCAGGTACATCATTGAAAAAAAATGACCACAAAAAAATCCCAACAAAAAAAGACTGTGGTTGGAAACAATCTGCACTTGGAAAATTAATTTAATTTTGTTTTATTCTGTGACATGAAATATTGATATGTCTATCTTAATAGGGATAGAAAAAATGCTAGCATATATAAAAGTAAAGGAGGCTAGAAAATTCTAAGGGCTAAATCATTTTAAAATAATTTTGTTTGAAGTATTTCACTTTTTTCTCAGCCTAATTAAGTGAGATGAATCATTTATCATCATTGATTGTATCAACAATGCTTTCAAAATGATGGAATACCAGTACTAGAAAGCTTGGGGAACATGTATCATCATCTCACCATTCTGATTGAACATTAAAAAGTGAACAAGAGAATAGCAGAAATTAAAGTCTGGATTTCCAAGGTCTTTACTCTTGTACAAGGGAATTAGTTTCTCTTTTATTCTACAAGGTCACAGAACTTTCTTACGCATAGAATGTGTGTTGTTACAAAATACCTTTGCAATTTTAACCCTTAGGGATTAGAAATAAGATGATAGTTGAATTAAAGTGTTGCTACCAGTATAACATTTTAACTACTTAGAGAACAATATTTAATGAGCATAACCTCATGAATTATCTTTTCTTGTACTGCCAAGTTCAAGATATCATTCATATCGGTCTTGGAGTTCATTACAAATACCAAATTTCAAGTTCATACAAATAACAACACCAAATTCTTCCAGACCGTGGAGTTTGTGGTCTCAAGCAAGAGAACATTATTTTTTCTTGACCATCATAGTGTTAAATAATTTGGTTTTCCTTCTTGCTGAGATTATTAAGGGGAACACTGTGATCATGGTACTTGTCAGTACTGACTCCAGGATATCCAATAAAACAGATGAGAAAACTTGTAAATAATATTAGAATATTTCTCAATTATCATGTGTGTGTAGCTTTTTAAAAAGCCACATATGCATTTTCTTGTACACCATTTCAATATAAAGTTGTAAAAAAAAATCATGTTTTGGAAATCAAGCTTCATACTAGTGAATATTATATAATCTGCAAAAAACCTTTGGTTCAGGTGCTGCTGGGATTAAAGGGTTAAAAATGGGAGATTGTTGAGGAAAAAAGGGTTTTTTTAATAATTCTTTTCACGCAAGATGACTTTGCAGGTGGGAATATTCAGTCTGGAAAATTTTTTATTGTTTTATTTCTGTTTTGAGAAGTGGTATTTCTGTAGAAGATAATAGAATGCTGCAAAAGAGCTAAAAAACCATTCTCCATAGACCAAGGCCTCCCAGTGCAGGAGGGGAAAAGAGAGGTGAGAAGCTTGGAGTCCGTAAAATCACAGCCTTGCAAAGGAATGTGCATGTGCCAGGCTCAATGTAGTATCAAAACAGGGAATGGGCCTGTCACATGTTCTTTTTGTCCCTGTTAAGTTTGGATATAGTAGTGTAATGTGCCTGTCCGCCAGTGAAGTAGCAAAATAAATATTTTATTTGTACTTCAGCTGCCAATAGTGGCTGTCTTGGTGTTATGTGCATATATTCACCTCACATGGGTGGTGCTTAATATTTCAGGATACTCCAGCTCAAAACCAAATATTTTATTTAAAAAATACTTGGTTGGGGCTTGGGTTGGTTTTTTAGGGGCTTTTGGTTTGTTTTTTTTTTTTTTTTTTTTGGGGGGGGGGCAGGGTGGATTTATTTTCTACAAGGTAAGGCTTTTCTACTTTTTTAGCTAGACTTGTTTGGATCATAGTTTTGTCATAAAAAAGACTAAGAAAACATCCAGTACCTTTTTCTATTGTATTTGCTCTGTTTGTGTCACAGCTACACACTGCTTTATGCCTCTGCAGGAAGCTTCATATAGAGGCAGTGCTTGAAAGGTTAATGGCAGTTACTGCATTGCTAATCTATTCTTTAAACCACTGATTAGCATTGAAATTGATTCCCAGTTCCTGGTGGCTGAAATGACATTAATCTAGTCTCTCCTATTAAAAATGTTACACCTTTCCTATGTTACCAGGTGAAAACACATCATTAATTTGATGGCTTCCATTGTTCCGTCCTTCATTGGAACACCTATAAATGTGAGCAATGAACAAAATTTAATGTATTCATTCAGAAAGAAAAAAGTAAAGTAATTTTTCATCAAGTACATTTGAAATGTGAAGGACAAGTATTTTTTGTAACTGTCAAGTATCCAAAGGTGTGGGTACAGGCATTAAGTTGTGGTCAGATAGATGCAACATTATTATAGTTATAAAACTTGCAATGCAATCTACTGTGACAATGCTGAAAGGTGAGTGGACAGCATCCAATTTTCAACTACTACTGTGCTATCTCCATATGGCATTCAAACTGTAAACAAAATGATAATTTCTTGTTTTATTCATAAAAGCAAAGCAACGTACACAATTCCACAATGAAAACATTGTACATAAAAGAAGTACACTCTTCAAAGCTACTTTCAGTTTCCAAACACCAAGCTCAACCTTGCCCTTGCACAACTGGATTAGATTTCCACAGGATGACATATCTTTTGGGTATGTAAAGTCCTGTGGCTTAACTGTCTTGTCCAGAATCCTACTTTCATTATTAAATTAAATGGATTGAAAACTCAGAATCTATTCAGCAAGCTGTTTGGGGTTTTTCTGCCAATCCTGATTGGTATCAAAAGTAAAAACCTTTCAAAACAATTTATTAATGAGTCTGCAACCTCAGTTTTAAGCTGTAGATAATAATTTGTCCTTGATGGAAAGATAGGTGATGAACAACATATTGCCTCTTTAAAAATATTCACACCTGGCTTATGAATTTTCTGGCATAAGCTTTTAATCAAAAATTATCACAGAATGCAGAAGAAATGAACTTAACATTATCATGAAAAAAAATCTGCTCTAGGGCTTCTTCACTCTAGTGATCCAGCTAAAAAAAAAGGTGATTATCTCAGTGATTATAAATATCTAATTCAAGCACCTTGCTAGGGCAGATATTTGTTCAACTTGAAAATAAAAGAAATTGATAGAATTGGAGCTTTTGTGAAGAGTATTAATATATGATAAGACTTCTGACACATTGAAGGTTTAAAAATTAGAAGATATAGCATATTGAAATTTCAAGCCAAGCAAAATTTAAAAAAAAGAGAAAGCATTCATAAGACTCATCTGCATGTTATGAAACGCACAAAGAAGAAGAAATTTGCACAAAAACCAGACAGAAAGTGAGCTGCAAGGTCAAGAGAGCTCTAGAAATCTCTCAATAACAAAACTGGTTTATTAAAAATAAGAGAAAGAGATCACAATTAATAGTGTTGAACCATTGTATTGAAAAAGAAAACGAGTTTTAAAAATACTTAGGGAGAGTCAGGACTAAACAAAGTCTGTAATTTAGAATGTGACACAACACAAATGTCATCAAAGAAAGAGGAAAGTTATAAACTTCTTATGACCTTTCTTTCTTATGAATTACTATCCCAGAAAGGTCCTGTTCTTCTAAAAAAGGTATACAAATGTAATTCACTTGAGACTTTAAAATCCCAAAAGAAGTACCAAGATAGTTTGAATTTTGAAGGATAAGGCAAAAATGTCCATAAAGGCATTAAGGCTTCAGATCACTACAAAGTGTGCACATATATATTAAGCATCATTCTGCACTCTATAAAAAGACAAATTTCCATAGATTATGGTGCAAATATGTATGTACAGAGTGGAGAATACATAGAAATTGATGGAGAGGCAAACAGGGAAAGATGGATCTGAGAGATTAATTTGTACATACTTGTATTATCTTTTTAATAGAATTATATATTTTATATCTATATTAATTCATGTTTATAGAATTATCTTTTAAATAAAATTTTTCTTCTGTCATTTTTAAAATCAAGAAGAATGAGAGAAAAGTACAAAATAATGTCTGCAGACTACTTAGTTATTTCTATCATTAAGGTTAAAAAAAGGAAAAAAACCAAAACATAGAGAATTGGTCTATGTGTAACATTGTCGTTTTGTATTGACTGAAGGGGCAAATAAAATTTTCAGAAAAAAAAAAAAAAGGTTTTGAAAAATGTGTGTTAATATAGAAAATTGTCCTAGTGAGGAATGTATAATTAGTGATGCAGGGCTAGGTTACCCATCTGTCTAGTCCTGTTACTTGTCTCCATCAAGAGCCAGTGCCATATTTTTAGGAGAGTATGTGAAAAATATCCTGGAAAATGCTTATAAAAGAAGGTGTCTATTCATTTAAAGGTCACTAATTTTTAGAAAAAGCAGAATTCATAATAATTCCAAATATACTTTCTTCAATGTCTATTTAGTTGGACACTCTGGGTTATGTCTATGCAGGGATGTACTGCCAATCCCTTTGTAAAGTCAGCTTTCAAAGATATTTAGGAACATACTAATGAAAAGCATTTGTTCCATAAGCAAGTTCTGGTGCATACCTGACTAATAATTTATTGGGGTTTTTTGACAGCTATCTTCCAATTTAGTTGATATTCTCTTTCACTTGAGATAAATGAATGCAATTTAGCTCTTGATGACAGAACTGTATTTTACTGTGTTACTTTTCAAAATAATTCCTAGTATTTTCAGTCCTTTTATTGCCTTTTAGTTTGGGGGTTGTTTTGTTGGTTTTTTCTTCTCCCAGATGTCTCTGCGTATTCAGGACACAATTCATTGAGCTTCTTCAGTTACTCGATTTCTGAAAAACATTTCATCTGAACACACACTAGTGGAAAAAAATATTTAAAATTTCTTAGCCAGAACATATTAAGTCACATTCACCAACTGAATAGACAAAAATTCTGATTCAAGTAGGAAATACAGGACTCCATTCCTATCAAATACTTACATTAAACCAATTTAAATGATACAGAAATCAAAGTGATTGAATATTCAAAAGTAAAAAATTAAAACTGTATGTTAAAACTTCCTAATATTAAAGACAAGAGAGCTCCAAGTTTACCCAAAACATTGCTACTGTCATAGAAAAGAAAACTCAAATTCTTAAGATGGGACCGATAAATGATGAACGTGATCAATGAACATGAACAATAGTAATCAAATAGAATATGGTACAAATATATTGTTTGAACAATTAATTTTAGTCATGCAAACATAATACTAAATCCAAAGACAGTTTATTGAGCCATAAAATAAAGTAAAAATGCAGTTTCTTAGCAATTTAGATTTCTAATTTCTGATAAGAGATTTTTGAGATACCTCTGAGAAATATTTTCTACTGTTTTTTCCTGTATTTCCATTTCTAGGGAACGAAGCTATATAAACAGACACATGAAGAGATAAAATTTCTTAGCAGATGGTGGCTGAGATGTCAGATAAAGTAACAACCTGTTTCTAAACAGCTGAGAAAGAGGTGATAGCTCAGGGGGGCTTCTTTTAAGAGAATTCAAACTAGACTGTGTCTGTTTTCACCCACAGCTGAGGTGTTATAGTAATATTTTGTCATCACAAATTTATAGCTGAAAGTGTAGTTGTGCACCTTTTCTACTCCTTTTGTGATCTTGTGAAGAGTAGAATAAAATAAATTCGATGTCTCTGGTCATATTACCTTTTCCTCTTAATATCTCATACTAGAAGCATCAGATTATTGTTGCTTTCCAATCTTCATATTTGCAGTAAGTATTAAAATTCATCCAGATTTGTTATAATCATAGAATATGCTGAATCAGAAAAGACCAGCAAGGGTCACCTAGTCCAACTCCTGGCCCTATGCAGGACACCCCAAGTCATACCATGTGCCTGAGAATATTGTCCAAACACTTCTTGAGCTCTGTCAGGCTTGGTGCTGTTACCACAGTCCTTGGGAGTCTGTTTCAGTGCCCAAACACCACCTGGATGAAAAACCATTTTCTAATATTTAATCTAAACCTCCCCCAACTCAGCTTCATGCCTTTTCTTTGGGTTCTGTCAATGGTCATGAGAGGGAAGAGATCAGTGTCTGCCCCGCTACTTCCTCTCGCAAGGAAGTTGCGGACTGCAGCAAGGTCTCTCCTCAGTCTTTTCCAGGTTGGACAGACCGAGTGACCTCAGACACTCCTCAAACAGCTTCCCCACAAGTCCCTTCACCATCTTTGTAGCTCTCCTTTGAACACTCTCTAAAGTTTAATGTCTGTTTTATAATGTGTGCCCAAAATTACCCCCAGCGCTGGAGGTGAGGCTGCCCCAGTGCAGAGCAGAGGGGACAATCCCCTCCCTTGCCCGGCTGGTGATGCTGTGCCTGCTGCCCCTTGGGACACCCCAAGCAGCCCCCCTGGCTGAGGGCACTGCTGACTCACATTCAACTTTCTGTCAACCAGGAAGCCCAGGTCCCTCTCCACAGTGCTGCTCTTCAGCCTCTAGTCCCCTATGTTAGATTGCAAAATGAAAGATGAAATCTTTCACTATGCAACAGTGAAATAGAATTTATAGAGAAGTAAAAAAATAGATATAGAATTTATAGAATAGATATAGATATTTATATAGAATTTATAGAGAAGTAAAAAAACCCCAAACCATTGCCATCTATTAGACCAAATCAGACCTTAAACTGAGCATAATGATTTTTTTTTGCCAACTACGTTTTCTAAAATCCAATTTTTTAGTTGTTATTAAATATGAACTATGTAAACCAAACACAACTACACAGCTTAAAAAATTGGAGCAACCATGTGGAAGCTGTCTTTTATATTGTTGGAAGCAAATTTTTCATCTATTTTGGTAGTTTGAGATCTAAAAATTCCTACTTACAAAGGATAACACTGTTGTATGCTAAGTAAGCAGCACCAATAGCAGTCATACATAATCATCATCAGCTCTCTTTAAGAAATTTCACATTTTCTGATTTGCTAGATAGGCTCTTTAATGCTGCAAGCCTAACACATACATGTAACTTTACCACCTCTGAATAATGGCAGCCTGAATACAGAAATAGACACAGTTAGAGCAATAAATTGTTCAAACTCTTCCATCAGGATAAAGGTTGCTTACTATCAAAACCTTACAAAATTTTACAAAATTGCTTTTGTTCCAGATCATAGTGGTAGTTAGGGGATTTTGTCTAACTGATTTTTTTGTGGATGGCTCAAGACATTAATAACTTTAATGAAACAAATAATTAAATATAAAGAAAGCCTTTTCCTTGTGTAAGCAGATTTCATGATATGGATATTATGGCAGCTCTGAGCCATAAATGTCAAGAATTTAATGATTTATTTAAGCTCTATGTAATAATTCTAAGGAAAAAAGTATCAATGTGGTAGTGATGCAACATTCTATTTTTTCTCCTTTTTTGTCTTGTCCTTGGCATTTCATTTAAAATATTATTATTTACTTAGTGTTACCTGGATAAATGAGCAATGAAGTCTCTGGAATTGCAGCACCTTTGAACTGAATCTAAATTAATTCACACTTGGAACAAGATATAGAATGTACTGGGAAGATTCTTGAGCTTGTCAAAAGGAGATGGAACATATTTCAAACTCCAAACTCTGTGTCATTATGCCTTCATTATAAACATAGAGTGCTTTTGTGTACTCAGACACTTGTATAGCTCACATCCTTTTTTTGTTTTGTTTTGTTTTGCTTTTGTTGTTTTCAGTGTTGATAATGCAGTAACAGGGCCAGTCAATAGCAATCTGGAAAGACTGCCAAGGTCATCCACTTAAGAATAGCTGAAAGTGCTAAGAACATCTTAATTCCCATAAAAATAGATTTGAAATCGTGGTCTGTATCCCTATTGACTGAACTACCCATGAGCGTGTACAGAAGCATTATTTTCCGCATCCAGGGAGGCTTTGAAAAAAAGACGCAAAGAGGCACGAGTGGCATAACGTTCTGTATTAGAAATCTCAATGTATATAGGCAAGACTTTCCTAGACCTTGCCATAAATAGAAAAGAAAAGAAAGAAGCAGGCTCTGAGCATTCTTCATTACATACTGAGTGTTCCGTCATATAAGGAATATTTTTATTTCTGTCATTACTCGACAACATCTGGCACAAAGTCTGGTGTTTCATAAAAGCACGGTGGATGGTATTACCTGCTAAGCATTGATTGCCATAACAGCATAAAATACAAGGTAATTCTTAATCTTGTATTAAATAAAAGCAGTGTTAACACAAGTATCTTTAGCAATAAAAACTGAATTGTTTAACCGCTTTATTGATCAACATAATTGTATTTGTGTAATATAAGACATGTAACTCCATGTTTTTCTCAATAAAATAAATAACCTGACTGTTTACTGGACTGGTCCAGAGATTGTCGAAGAGTACAGCTGCTGAGAGAGAAATAAAATAGATTTTCTACCTAGCGGCTGTTTCATTATGCCAGACAACACTTTGTATTGATCTCTCTCCATTTATTTCTAATTTTGTTGTCCCTGATTGTGCAGAGCTCTAAATCTTGTGATGGCTTACATGCTGTTAGGATGCAGCATTGCAATGTGAAGTGCAAGGTAGCAATATTCTCATTTTAATCTGCAATTTAGTCTGCTTTGAAACAAATTAGGCTTTCTAAAGTAGCACTTCAGTACAGAGAGGCAATTTTTTTTATATGTTTTCCATAGCACACGTAGAAATTTCTTCGAACTCAGTGTATATTTTTTGTTAGTTTTGCAAGTTTCGTGGGAATTGCCTATTTTTTTTTTAACTTGGAACTTCATATCTAAATTTCGCACTTTTTATAGCAATAGAAAACCTATTTCACATAATATCATAATTTTCTTAAGTTGCAGAGTACAGAGAACCTGATTAAGTACCAAGTTTTTCCATCTTTCCTTGATTTTAAATATATTATCAATTGGTTTTCCACAATGCTTTTGGTTCCCACTTTTGTACATCACAGCTCCATTGCCTTACAAAGAATCTTCTACATAAGAGCAAGAATGGAGACTTTGGTTCCTGATCAGTAAAGACAAACTGGCAAAAAATCAAATTTCATGATAATTCTGTGAAGTATTTTTTTGCATATGTCCAAAAAAAAAAAAAAAAAAAAAAAAAGAGAGAATATGTTACTTATTTAAAGAACTGTATTTTTCCATTAAAGTCATCAGTTTTAAACATTTTCTTGGCAGAACACGTTCCTAATGTACTCATGCAATATACTTGGCTACATTTGTGAAAAAGAAAATGCAAGCATTTGTTAATGCTTGCTATGAATTTTTAAAAGGAGAAAAGCTGAGGGGGAAAAAAATTCATGTAAAGTATATAATTTCCAATCTAATAAACCTCACTCTTTTCATTACAGATGACACAGATGATCACCCTGGGACTCCAAGTCTGCTAGCTAGCATTATATTAAGCTAGTTGACTTCTTTGAACATTTCATCCAAACTGAAAGAAACACATGCTTCTCAGAGGGGTACAAAAAACTGCATAAAACATCCTCAAAGATCTATGTTAACCATTTTGAACAAAATGTATAGTTATATATTTACACCCTTCCATACATCTGCTTAAAGCTTTTTTCTTTTGGGAGATGTATTATAAAGAAAAGAGAAGTGAATTTAGATTTTTGGATTATTTAAACTAGTTTTTTAATTGCAAAGTCTATATTTTCATGCTTCTAACTTTATTTGCCAATCACAAGTTTTTCAAATACATAAAGTTAATGCCAGAAGAAGGTATTCTCTTAGTTGATAAAAGTTTATAAAAGTCTACAAATGTAACATGTTTTTTCTTCTCCATCTGTTGGCATAGTTTAGTTATGGATGAATAAATAAATTGCTTTTGCTAAAGAAAGGCCACATTATAAAAAATATTATCTAGCTTTATGTACTGGTATCCTTACACTGGTAAGAAATGCAAACTTTTTATCAATTTTAATTAACCAGATGGTAAGACTCTGTGTATTTGGATATTTTTTATGTAGCCCAGTTAGCTATGCTTAGAAGAAAAACATTTCCAATATCTGGTGTGAAATTGGGTAAGGGGCAATTTGCTTTCCTAGCTGTCCCTATTTTACTACCTTTCTGGTGAAAGATTAGATAAGGAGCTTATTCAGTTCTGCCCATCCATGCCCATCCATGCCCATGGAAAATGAAGTGTCACAGTTCAGAGAGGAGCTGCCTGGTGTGGCCTGAACATAGTTTATATGTTTATGTGCAGGCTGTCTGTTAACACTCTTTTTTTCAGATATCGTTAGCTATAGTACAGGAGATTAAAAAAAAAAAAAATCTTTGCTCTGATCTTAAATGGAATCTATCTCTCACCTTAAAACAACAAAAATAGTAATAACCTAAGCTCATTCAAACAGATAACAATTAAATTATTAATTGTTCTAATGAAGATTAAATAAAAATAAAAATTATTCTAATGAAGAACTCTCTTAAGCTTTCATTTTGTCAATGTATGAAATTCACTAAATTTTTCCTTTGAAGAGGGGTATAATTTCAGGTATGAAATTCTCATCTGTAAACAATAGTGTCTCTGGTAACACCTTAAAGATACGTGTGACTCTTTTTTAAATTATCTCTAAATAAAGAAAAATCCAGGATTTGATTGCTGAGAATATTTCTGTATTTTATCATAACTTTCAAGGCCATTCAGCAGAATTCAAGCACAATATATTTTGAAAAAAAGTTCTGAACTGTAGAGAGTCACAACTTAGAGACTAGGAGCGAAACTCACTCAGTCGGGAAGGTTTGCCACTGTGGCTAACAATCAGCATCACATAATCCAGAGCTTCTGGTGGAGTAGAAAAAAAATGTAAAGGAGAAATTGTCAAAAAACAATTTTGAAAAATGCCAGCATTTCAAAGTTGTAAGTGAACAGATGCTCTTGGGTCAGAAGTGATTGTTGTATAAATTTGATTTGGTTGGTCTTAATGGAGCCATGAGGTTTCATCTCTTCTCCAGAACTAGTGAATTTACCCCAAACTCTTTCACATATATTCTGCACTTTTTGGACTCAATTCAGCTTAAGCTTTGGTTTGTATATTATCAAGCTCAGCTATTTCATTAAATACAGGGTTCATAAAAGAAAATAATAATGTGATATCTAAGAGATGGCTACTGGAGAAATAGGATGGTCAGACTATGAGTTGCAGGATGTCACTTGAACAAGGAACAACAATTTGGTATCAGGAGACAATAAGCAGAAAAATATTAAGAAATATATTAATTTTTTTCCTGTTCCATTTTGTATTCTTTCTGCACTCCTCTTTTTCACCTTTGCCATTCTTAATTGGCATTTGTATCCCTGTATTTTCATACCTTTGTGTAGCTAAGGAAAGGAAGTCAATCTTTGTCATATTTTGAAAGTTAAATGCTGTTTTGGAAGGTAGAGATGAGGAGGCTTTGATGAGGGTACAAGAAAAGTATTTTGAAGGCATCACAAAATTTTTGAGAGAAGGATACAATTTGACCAGCACTGATATCTTCTTGTGGAATTCATGGCTCATGACAACTATGCAGACCTGCAGCTGGACATATGTTCTATAAAAACACCTATTAACTATGAGATACTGCATTGTACCACCTGTTTCCAGGTTACTCAGCAGCTATTAATGCAGGGTGAAGTTACCTTGGGGAATGTGAGTTATGTTATTTGACTCTGCTTTTTGGGTTTTTTGAAAGATTTTAACTCATTTTACACACAGACTAAAGTTAATAGGAATTTTGCCATAAGATCTTTCTGCAAGTGAAATTATCTTCCCATTTTTTGATTTCTTGCCAGGTTCATAAATCTTAAATCATCCATTTTTTTTCTTTTTCCTTCCTAACTTCATCTTTCCATGCCAAATATATGTAACACACAAGTACATAAAGTCTATGAATCTTTTCCTTCTCTTTCTAAAATGCCTGATTTTTGCCATTGCTATGATCTCATAGCAACTACCTTTGCCTGCTCTAATTTAATTTTCACCAATTCCTCTGAAAACAAACAGGATTTTAAGTCTGTGCTTAGAATATAGCAAAGCAAAAGTGTGTAAATGGTAATGAAACCAGTTGCAGATCTGGACAGTGTAACTCTGTAGCAAACTACAAGCAATTAGACTCTTCTTTGTCAATGGAATTGACACATATAAATGACAATGCTTTTTTTTTTTTTTTTTTTTTTTTCCCCTCTCTTTTTCCCTAAGGAATTTGTGGGATATGTGGTTATAATTGTTAAAGTTGTTAAGGTTTATGTTCACCAGAAGACTCTGTGGGAAGGCACAGCTGCAGGATGGATGTTTGGGGGTGAGAGACAGTTATGTCTCATGGACAGCAGACTAGAGTTGAGCTAGTGAATGGGTGCCCTTCTTCTGTTAAGTTTTGGTTTTGTCTGGTTGAGATTAAAGGTATGAAAGGGGGGTAACTTCTAGAATAAAGTGATAGCCTTTGGATGCATAAGAGGATCCATGTCTCTTTGTTCCCCTTTGCTTCAGGAATGCATCTGAAAAAATTTAGACACATGTAAAAATCTTAGACATGAAAGACAAATACCATTTTCTTCTTTGCGTATATTACCTGCAATGTACTGTCTCTTAATTTTCTCTGATCAGGGTGAAAATGGAACAAAATTGTCAAAATCCTCCTAGTAGAGAAGTCAAAATGTAGAGGTAATTTATGATCTTTGTTTATGAGACTATGCAGAATTTTAACCTAGGAAAAGGAGCATCAGAGAAAGAAGATTTAAAATTTACCCTGGAAAAATTTACTCAGGTTAACAATAATGTGCCAACATATAAAGAGTGGGACTACTTACAGAAGTGGCATAATTTACAAAGGAATATAATGAATTTTCTGTTACTGCAATTCTTGAGAGAAATTAAGTTTGTTTGAAAGAACATGGTCATTTTTTGTAGCGAACACAGCCTTATAGATTTTTTTTCTTCAATCGGAATTCCTTGTCACATTATGCAATAGGTCAAACCAAATTATCATAAAAGTTCTGCTTTATTTCTAAATCTGGGAAAGATGCCACAAATAAAATTATTCTACCAATAAACTACTACATTCCTTGGGAATTTACATTCCACTTAATTCTGAGCATGTAATATAAACAGACTTTTATGTATAAAACCCAGATATACTTTAGCTCTCCTTTTCAGGTATACTAACAGCAACATCTTAACAACATATTCTTTGGTTAAGTATTGCATCCATTTTGTACTTTTAATTTTAAAGAAATTTATACTAATTAATATTAATTTTTCTTCATTTGCTTTTTAAAGAAAAAATGAGAGTGCTTCTTCATGGAAGAGAACTAATTTAATATAGTAAAAATTCATTTCTGTTACGCTATCTCAAATGTTACTATTGTGATTATGGTACCTCAACTCTTCTCTCTTGTACGCAGTTTTTAGCCACAGATTTATTGGAAATCTTATAAGAAGCTTTAATTCATTACCATAAAGGGAATTTAAGAAGAAAATAATTTAAATATGAAGCATTTAAAATGGCTTGTGATGTGAAAGGTAATATTTTGAAGAAAAAATCTATTTCTTTTCATTTCTATCTCCATGTGCACCTCATTGAAAAATTGAGAAATAAAAGATTAGCTGGCCAAAAAGAATTAAGTTACTGAATTTGATAAGTTCTTTGACCAGTATCCATATATTTTGACCATGCCATTTTTGTCCATTGTATAAAAAGATATATAAACTTACTACATTCCTCCAAGTACATATAGGTGATGAAAGAACATAGGACAATTAGAGTACAGGCCAAAGGAGAGAAGGGGGTTACTTTCATGTCTTAGTAAGTGAATATAGCCTAGCTATCGGTGATTAGAAAACATTCTTATTAACCAAATTCAGCTGCTCTTGAATTCAATGTCCATTTGAATTCATCATTTCTGTGAACGGTGAATTCAACACTATTCACCATTTCTGTGTTTCACTTATATGTGCAACCTGTCTTTTAAGTAAGAAATGATTACAAACATAAATCCACACAGCTCCAGTAATACCCATGAAAGAAAATAATGAATGTCCAAGGAATTTCATAACTTAGTTTATTCTTTAATATTGACAAGAAGGTGAGCTCACTCCACAGAGAAATAATATACATAGAGCTGGAATTTATGAAATATTTAATTCTAAATCCAAACAAGTTTCCTAATGTTAAGCTTTTCTCGAAAGACTAGCAACAAACCCCAAGATTATTGAATGTGATAGGATTGTCAGATAAAATACTGATTTTATGAAAATACTGATTTTATTAAAATTAACATTTTTAGTGATTTTTAGGGGGCTTATCTTTAAACTGCCTTACTGCTGTTTATTTAATAATTTGGGGGGGAGAGATGGAGTTGCTCCCATAAGGGCATTTCTATTCCCTGTATCAGTAACATGTTCAGTAATAAGACTAGAATCTGAGTCAAATTATAAATAAAATTATTTTAAAGATTGTCAAATGACTGTAGCTGAATTGGGCATGTATTTGAAATTTTTTGTTGGAAGAACTGTATATCACTCAGAAAACTTTATTTTATTGAAAGTTTTTCTCCCAATACTGACACGGCAAAGCAAAAAAGAAACATCATTTGGTTGTATCCTCAGGGACAGTTATCTATTTAAGGCTGCCTAACACAGAAAAATTCCTGAGTAAGCATGACAAAATATATTGGTTTTAATCTCCCAGACACCTCTAAGGCTATATAAAAGGATTATTATTTTATAAGCTTCTTTTAATACTGTATCAATATTGATCTTATCATGTAATTATGGAAGATTCCCCTACCCTGTTTCCCTGGGATGGAATGGAACTGCTTCAGAATTATAGATAAGTAGTTTAAAACTTGTTTCACCAGAACTGAGTATGCCAGAATAAACCATGAGAATTTTTTCAGCTCTAAGCTTTTCATGTCCTCCAACCATAGTCACTATGAAAATCTAATTTATTTTCTGTAAGTGTAAAGTAAGGACCAGGGTCAAAAAAATTGTTTTCCAACATAGTCACAGACACTGGATAAAAACAGGAAAAAGGATTTGAATTATTATAATTGCATTTAATTACCAGTTGGCAGCCTAGCTAACTGTCTGATGGCTAGTACATGGATAATGTCAGATCTCCACTTACAGAATAGGCAACTGGTTCAGTTGAGGTGATCTTCTATCTTTCCAAGTCGAAAGCTGTGACATAAAGTTGAAATGCAGTTAAACCTGCATCTTCTTTCTGGAAATCTGCCAGCCTGTTCTGACCTATTACCAAAAATTATCATTGTTCTCCTGCTGCTGGATTGTAGCATTTTAGAATATTATTCCCCACAACCATGGGCTGGAGTGCACATCTTAGGTGAATACAAAAAAATGTTGTATTATATGGTGAAAAAATGGAGTAAGAATACCAAGAGTAAAATAAGGGGGTTTTGTGACAATTCTTGTTTTCCAGAGCTTTGCTGGGAGACAAGGGTGTCAGAAATATCAGCCTGTCAGAGACAAAAATAGGAGGAAAAAGATCTAAAGCACATCTTCAAAATTTGACCTCATATAAAGCATAGATATCAGTGGCCCAGGACCATACAGACTGTTTTATGGACTGTATTAGGTAGTGTTCCTCACAGCTTCAGGAAGCCTTGAAGTTTCCTGTGTACAAAACACACAGAGATACACATAAAAACAGAGCCCAGCAAGTATAGCTCAAAAACAACCATGATATTCTGATATCAGATAAGGTTTATATCTGCAACTAAAGTAAAGGAATAGTTGCTAAATAGGTATTAAACATAACAATACAGTTCTATAAAAATAAACGAGAGGGCTGGGAGCAGTTCACATTGATCTCTTCAAACTGGCAAAATATTATTTTACATTGTCACATGGTTATCTTAAGTGAAAGAAGAAACCAAAATAAATCACACAGCAGTTTTGTTCAGAAAATAATTTAGTTTAGTTTAAAATAAATCTATAGATAACTTTTGCAATATACTTCTTTTGCTCTTCTGTTACCCCACATTAATGAAGAAGATACTGAGTATACAGTAATTGCAGTCATGGAAATGTCAGACTTTTCAGGTTTTGATTACTGATAGCAAAATAAGAGGTTTTTTCCCCCTTGAAAATACTAATTTCCATGCATATTGCAGCAGAATCAAATCTCACATATTTGTTGAGAGGGTGGCCCATTCTTTGCTTGGTTTTTTACGCTTTCTATCAATTGCTGTAATAAATATACCATCATTCTACTAGGTTTTCAAGTATGTACTCTATACTTACATGTCAAGGTAATTTTAACTCATGTTGTCAAGTCAATGCACTGATCCTATATTAATATATATGTTCAGTTGGAGTTATTTCAAAAGAAAATGCAAGCATTTCATTCTTCAATACAAATGATCAGAATTTTAAACTGAGAGAAACACAGCCTCCCAAATGCAGGTGGCGATTTCCATTATTAAATATAAAACTTTTTAAATATTTTAAGAGTGCTAAGTAAATGCATTAAAACTAAGAAACTATTAAAGTAAGGTTATTTGTGCAGCTTAACACCCATGGATTCTTTGTGCATGCACATTTAAAGATAAGCTATGATAACACAACCTGTTCATTACACTGACTTTATTTTTCTCTTTTTGGCTCTTATGGCACTGGCTAGGAACTAGAAGCTCATATGGTTAGTTCCACAAAAAAATGAGGAGAAATTTAAACTCACTTTTTATAAGTAGCTGAAATGACATAAAGTGTCTTTAAATGTATGCTTGATCCCTTAATTACAGCTATGATCTTCTATGAAGAGGTGAAAATGTCATATGTGAAATAAACAACCATAGAAAACCTACTGGAAACATTAATAAAAATATCTATGATTACTGAATAAAAGAACCCTTGATTATTGTTTAAATTCCAGTTGCAAATTTGCTATAAGCAGGTAACAATAAAGCACAGAAAATTCAGAGGGGAAAAAGAAACTTATACAGTATTAAAATCAACTCAGCTTTAAGTGAAATATTATTCAAAATCACATGTTTCATGATCCAAACATTTCATTTCCATCTTCTTTAGTTTTCTTGAGTGTGGAAAAAATCAGACCTAACATCAAACTCAAAGAAGACACATTTATGAAAATCAGTTTGCAGCTGGTACCTAGCTAAAACAGGAACAGACTCTAGGGAAGGACTGCACTTTGTAGTTCTTTATCATTACTCAGGAAATAGGGGGTTCACTTGGTTAAGGAGCTTATTGAGGACATTTTCATTTGTCCTGAGCAACTTTATATAAAACTAAATTACAGAAAGTAATTACATAGAAAGTACATTGTCTGCTGTGCTGACATAGAGAAGAAAGTTATGAGTCAGTATAGCTCATTTTCAGTCCCAAGCTTGAGCAGATGAGCTGGGGAAGACTGTGGAGGTAGATGGCTATGGGAAATCTGAATTTCATAAACTGTTGTTCTCAATCTAGTTTATTTAATTGGAAAAATATACATTTATGATTCTTACACTAGTCTTTGTTTCATTGCAAAATCACTAGAATATCCCTGTATTCCCTTCTCTCTCATTTTCTGTTATTTGCTTTAAACATATTCTAGAAGTTGCATACACTTATTTCTCTACAATATATTTTGTTTCTGTTAGAATCTAGGTGCTTGAGAAAAGAATTCTCAGGAAACGTGTCTGTTTAGGAGCAGAGTGAAAAGCCCTTTCCAGCATATGCAAACACCTCAAAAGAGGAGAGCAACTTTCAAAGGTAATCTTTTATGCAGTCTCCAAATCTCAGCCCCCTTGTATATTTATCTGCAGGTTAGGATTAATGAAAAGGACTTTGAACAGCAGGATTTGCCTGACATAATTCATCTGGGATTTTTTTGGCTGATGGTGAAAATGTGTGCATAGAAACATACTGGAACTGCCTGTGAAGTACTGTCTTACTTCTGAGCCTTCAAAGGATGTTTTTCAAATATTGATCTTCCACTTCTGTGGTTGTGCAGAAAATGTGATTTCAAATTATTTTTTCAGAATATTTAAAATGTAAAATAGTGGATCAATTTTCTCCTTCCAGAAAGTTTTAAGGAAAGTAACAGAAACTGTCACACACTGTCCCTTGTCATAAGAAAATCATCTAGAGGCTTTGCTGCTATTTTTTCTATATGAATTACAGTTCACAAATTGAATCTTACACTATAGAGATAGGAACAAAAAACTCAGGCAATCCACTGTTAACCATGTCTCAAACATTAGTCCTTTAAAAGTGTGAATTTCTCACATAATTAGTCAGCTTAGTCCATTTTCATGAATAGTTTATATTACAAAACTTCTGCCTAGCTCTAGACATCAAGTTCACAAACAGCAGAACACTTAACCCTTGATTTCTGTAGATCTACAGTCTTCTGCTAATAGTCTTCACTAATTTACTGCTACCTAGAGTTGGTAGAGAAGATATCTCTGGGATTACATCATCTTAGCATTCAGTGGGGACCATTTATAATAAAACAAGTGTAATGAATTATCAGGAAAGGAATTAAGAATAAAATAAATACAGGAAATAACTGTATTAATCTATGGTTTACCCATACCTTAAACACTGTGTGCAGTTGTTTTTCCTTTATTTCAAAAAGGTTAAAATAGCACTCAAAAAAACTAGATGGCATCACTACAAATGATGAAAGGTTTGAAAAGGCTTCTGACAGTGAAAAATTAAGCTAGAATTCTTCAGATTGTCACAGACAGAACACCAGATATACATTCTGACATGTTATTCCGGTATTCAAAAATATGATAAAGAATAAATTCCCAGTGGGGTAAATAGCTTCAATGTTTCTTCTATCCCCAAGATGACCATTTTTCCTGAAATTTGTAAAGTCTTCAAAGCTTTAATGTATTTTATTTCACTACACTTACTTTTCCACGTATCAGAGAAATTTTGGCTGAAATTTGTATAACCATAGTTGATACAACTCACAGATGGACAGATGTATAGTGGTGTTTAAATGAAACAGACAGTAAGAGGTTTTTATTTCAACTACAATCTACTCTTGAAATAATAAAAATGTTGAAAAACCAATGTCACCCTGGTGAGCCTACGGAGGGAAAAGCTGTTTAGAAATTGACAAATTCCATGTCTGCAATAGCACTGTGGATTATCATGCTTCTATAATGAGTAAATATTTTAAAATTCTCTGCATGTGTTTCTTTTCTTACATTTCTAAAGTCAGCAATTCAGTTTGTATAAGAAGGATGAGGGAATTAGGTTAACTCCAGAATTTTTTCCTGCTGGTTAGATTAACTTAATTCATTTCAGACAGCATGCTTTAGATGCTGATTTTCTTGCCTGACTGGGAATGTGAGTTCAATGACTTAAAGACACAGCTAGGTAAATATAGTTTTTATCGTACCTCACCAACAACTACTCTATTCCCAGGCTTCTTTGTATAAAATCTCTTGACTCCAGTACCCTTGAGGCAATGTGGCAGGGTATCTGTCTCTTGCAAACATTTATTTTCTAAAAAACTGAAGCCTCCTGTTTTAGTTTCCAAAATATTTATTTCCTTTCACATTTGCCTGTTATCTAAGGGTTTTCATGCCCCTTCTATTCCAGCTATTTAAGCTACTTATCTCATTGTGTGGTATTCAATCTTTCATTGTTAAGAGGTGGTAGTGAACCTACAATTCTGGGTCCATCTGCAGGGATTTGTCAAGGTTTTTTTTTTTTTTCTTCCTTTTGAATCATATTCCCCAAAGCTCTAATAAAACCTTCAGGTGTCTCATCTCTGTCACTGCCTCTAATTAAGAGATATAAACACCTAGTATGGCTGCTTGAGTGTTATAGGAATATATTAGAAATTAAAAGAAATGTAAAATCTGTTCTCTAAGAACTGTAGAATTGTAAAAATAAAGAACTGTGGAATTGTAAAAATATTCTCTATGGGAAAAAAAATCTCATATTTTTTGGAACATCTCTACAGACTTTCTTATGTCAATAGCTTAACGACTTCTTTGCATCACTCTTCAAAGAATGATCATCATTAGGGCAACCAGCCCCTGAGCCTGTAGACAGGAACCTCCCCTGTAATCCAGGAGGAAGTAGTTAGTGACCTCCTGAGCGACCTATACACTCAAAAATATAAGGGATCAGATGGCATTCAGTGAGGGTATTTAATGAGGTAGAGGAATAGCTCACCAAGCCACTCTATCATTTATCATCAGTCCTGGTTAACTGGGAAATTCCTAGATGACTGGATGTTGACCAATGAGACATCCATCCACAAGGAGAGTCACAAGGAGGATCTGGAGAACTACAGGCCTGTCAGTCTGACTCCAGGGCCAAGGAACATTATGAAACAGATCATCTTGAGAGCAGTTGCATGGCATGTATGCCACAAACAGCGGATCAGGCTCAGTCAGCATGCGTTTAGGAAAGGCAGGTCCTGATTGACAAACCTGGTCTCCTTCTATAACCAGGTGACCCATCTGGTGGATGAGGTAAAGTCTGTGGATGATGTCTACCAGGACAGCAAAGCCTTTGACATGGTCTCCCACAGAATTCTCCTGGAGAAGCTGGCAGTCCATGGCTTGGACAGGTGAAACCCTTCCTGGATTAAAACTGGCTGGATGACCAGGCCCAGACAGTGGCAGTGAATAGTTGTGCATCCAGTTAGTGGATAATCACTGGTGGGATTCCTGAAGGCTCAGCATTTGGGTCAGCCCTCTTTAATATATTTTGTGATGATCTGCCCCTTATTCCTCCTTACCAAAGAGGAGGCTGGGTGTGCACAAGAATTTGGGAGGGGACAGAGAGGGCAGGTGGCCCCAACAGACCAAAGAGGTATTCCAGACCATATGACATCATGCTCAACATATAGAGTGGGAGGAAAAAGAAGGAAGAAAGTCAGACATTGGGATTGATGACATTTGTCTTCCCAAGAAACAGTTAGGTGTGATGGGGCCCTGCTCTCCTAGAGATGGCTGAACACCTGCCTGGCCATGGGAAGAGGTGGAGGAATTCCTTGTCTTGCTTTACTTGTGTGTGTAGTTTTTGTTTTCCCTAACAAACTGTCTTTATCTCAACCCAGGAGTTTTCCCTTTAACCCTTCCAGTTCTCTCTTTGATCATTCTGGTGGAGGAGTGGGTGAGTGGTTGGGTGAGGTTTGGTTGCTGGTTAGTGCTAAACCACAACACATAATTATTCATAGTGCTCATTTTTATAATTCATTGAGTTACATTGACAATATAATAAGTAATTTTTTGACCTTCACCCTGGTGGAAGCATTATACCGATGACAAAAGATAACTTTTTTCCTTTATCCAGGATGTATCAAAATTAAAAAAAATTCTTAATAATCTTAAAAATCTTAATAATCCACAAAAGGAAATCAGTTGGCAATGTGAACATGAAAAGAGAGGTAGAGATCTTCTCTTCCATTTACTTTAAAATTCATAATCAGTTTTTCAAAATACAGCATAGTCTGACACAATTAATTCTAGAACTAGCATTAAATTTTACATTAAAATTACTTCTAGAGGGAGAAAAAAACTGTAATTCTTCCTATCTAGGGTTAAATCATTAGTCAAATATCTCTCTCCTACAGGCACGGTAGGAAAATGCATATATATATACATATGTAAGCATTCATAGGATTTACTCATCTTAAGTCATAGTATTTTTGGGGTTTCCCCCTTCCTAATACATTTCAAAATAAGTGAATCTTGTCATTAAAACAGGTGAGATTGTATTTATGTTATCACAGGGAGTAAACAGAAAAACAATCACGTTCTTGTTTCTCATGCTTTTTCAATAATTTAACATCCACAAAAGGAAACAAGGTTAGAATAAAAAATAACTAAGAACAAACTATGCATTCCATTTTGCAGGTTATCACTCCTTACTAGGAAAAGTAATAGATTTTAAGTGCTAGTAAATGAAAAAGCGGATTTATTCTTCATTGACTGATGGAAACAAGTACTGGATGGAACATTAAATGAAAAGCCTTACCAGATCCTTTGATTTATCATTCATTGAAGAAACAGTTTGTTATTCTTCTGACACAAAGAGCTGAGAGGTGATTTAAATTAATCTGGTTTATAATCTCCAAAATGCAATTCAGCATGCATTTAAGGAGTAATTAAATGTTTCCCTTGTTAAACTTATATCTGGCTACTAAACAATTGGGGTTATGTGAGCACATTCAGACAAAGCACAACTAACAGAATTGATTTTCTCCTTGAGTTTTCAAAACCAAATGAATACAATTTTCTCCAGTGCAGAATTTTTTTTTCTTTAAGAGAAATGTACATAATCCCCACCTCAGTGTACACAGAATATCAATGGAACAATCAGTGAGGCATTCCACACACTACATGTCACTCAGCAAAACATATTTTCCACTTTTTTTGAGTAATAGGTTCATCAGCAAAGAAGGAAAGTTGTGGCAATGAAGAAAAGTACTTGAAACACTGTTATTTTTAGGACCTTGAGCAGACTATGTCTCTGCAACTTTTACCCACCTGGGCTACTGCTGCCTGTGCTCAAGGCCTTGCTAACTGTGCAGCTGAGCCACCACAAATGAGACCGCTGGGAAAAATCCCTGTGAGGAAGGTGAGTTCGGGACCTTTGTCCTACGCCTTGGGTACCCAGCATTTTGCCCTGGCTGGAGCCATGTTCCAGGCATGCCCTTTCCCATCCCTATCCCTGGCCTGGCCGATTGGAACTGGCCTGACTTTGGGTGCTGTCTGCTGCTGTGCCCTCGACGGGCTCACACCAGGCTGTGGCTGACCTTGGCTGTCCATGCCAGCTCTGCTCTTCCTTGGGTTATGGCTGGCTAATTAGGTGGTTGATCACTATATGATCATTAAAAATGGAGTCTCTGCCTACAAGAAAACACAATTAAATCACCAAACCAGTTATTACTTTGCTAATGATGAACTAAGTTGGAGAAAATTTATGTCTCCAGTCTCATTATTTTCAATTATTATATGACTCCAATGACACTAAGACTGATAGCTGTAGATACGAGGAATTTATTTTTCAATATCGTGCAATTAGGCATACTCTAAGGAAAAATACATTTTTTAAAGCTATGGAAGTCATTTGTCCACCTAAAAAAATGTTTAAATACAAGTCCCTAAACCAATGCATAACCTTCCAAAATGGTTAACTTATCCAGGATTGTACTGAAAAGAGCAGTTATAGTTAGTTATATATTAGTTAATGCAGAGCTAAAAACTTTCACAATTTAGGTAAAAAAAAAATAAGTGAAAATTCAATATGAGTCTATTCTGAAATTCAAATAACTCTTTTTAAAATGTTTTTGTTCCATTCATGTGACTTTTCAAGATCTATATTCTGCTTTTTTCCTTGTGTTGAAATCAGTGAGATGATTTAAAGGACAATGTTAAACTAGTACTTCCATAAGAAGTGACACCAATTCAGTCTCTTATGAATTTATTTAGTGAGCAGAGTCGCAAATGAAAAGATAGCTTTCTTTAAACTTTCAGATTAAAGAGGACTTTTACTACTGGAAAGTTATCTCATGATGGATTAATCCTTGTCAGAAACCCTCTCATACATACAAGATGCTCTAACTGAATAACTAGATCTAGACTAGTTGTTGATTGAACGCCCTAATTTGATTCTATCAAAACAGGTAATTGACTTCCTAAATTAAATCAATAAACAATTAAGATCCTTTTCAGTGATGTACCCAACAAGCAATCTATATCAAAGGGCAAGCATATGAAAATCAATCAGAGTACCTTTCTTTTTTTTTTTTTTTATTTCTTTTTATTTTTCAGTTATTTTATCGTTCTGAATTCAGTTGACATGCAGATTCAATTTTTTAACTGCTTAGCAATTCCAAAAAAATAAATTATTGGGGAATTAATATGTTAATGTGTTTGCAATGGCATACTATGTTTATGACAACTGGCATGATTTTTCTTTCCTTTGCAATTTATAAAACTATTGAAATGTAGAGAAGAAAGCATCACTGCTGTTTCTAACTTACACCAGAATAAATATAGTGACTCCAGATTGTTTTTTGGCTTTTGGTGTTTTTTTAATCCAGGAGTCTTAATCCAGGAGCTTTAAAATTTTATGAAGACATTTTATTTTGGGAAAACACCCACACTCCCATTCTTAATCTAACAAGCCTCAGTATCTTACATTTTCAACTATAACACTACCAAGTTCTTTGTACTGTTTTTACTGTCTTATTATAAGGCGGAATGAGCACTTCTGCCTTCTTAAAAAAATTGCATTTTTAAATCTAATGTGTTCTAATAGCGCTATTTAGAAAGTTTTTGATGTCTTAAATAACTAAGTATGTTCTCACTGTAGATAATTACCACAAATCCCTCTTTCTGATCAACCATGATCAGAGCAAATTCTTAAAGTTACACATAGCAATTCAATAATGAGTATCTGATGGGAATTAGTGGCTTAGAAAACCTTTTGAAATCTCCAGCATTGAATTTGATTTAGGTAGAAGTTTCAAGGGTCCATTCTAAGCATGGACAATTTTGTATTTCAGTATGTTCTTGGTAGTCTAGAAATATTCTACCTAAATGAAAGCAATTTATTCTTTTTTTTGTTTCATTTTGAGTAGGCAAATAATGATAGTTTCAAGCACTTGTTAAAATTTCTTACAAAAAACTTAAGTAGGCAAACCATTAACATTTCCCTTGACTACAGATTTCAATACTAAGTTAAACATATTGGTGAATCAGAACCAAATTTTTGTCAAAACTTTGACATAAGTATGAACCTTTGAAGAAAATATTGCATCATAAACTGATAATGGACCAGATGCATGGTGGACCTGGGCTGATTTTCAGCTGCTCTTATTTTACTTGAAATTGTATATTCCCAAATCCTCCAAAAAATCAGGTCATAGTAGGGAATGAATTTATTTCTGCAGGGGAATACCACCACATCAAATACTTAATATAAAGGTATTTTTCAGAGGTCAAGATTGGGACCAACACTGTTTAACTTACTTGCTGTCTGCATGGGCAGTGTGATTGAGTACACCCTCAGCATGTTGCTGATGACACCAAGCTGTGTGGTGCAGTTGACACACTGGAGGGAAGGAATGACATCCAGAGGGACATTCACAGCCTTGGGATCTAGACCTGTATAAGCCTCAGGAGTTTCAGCAAGGCCAAGTGCAAGGTCTAGCAAGTGGTTTGGGGAAACCCAAAGCACAAATACAGGCTTGACAAATAAAGGATTGAGAGCAGCCCTGCCAAGGAGGACTTGGTGGTGTTGGCTGACAGAAGTTCAATGTTGCATGTTCACACATTCTTGCAGCCCAGAAAGCCAAATTGTATCCTGTGATGCATGAAAAGCAGCTAGCAGGTGCTTTTGGAGGTGATTCTCCACCCCTACTCTAATCTCATGAGATCCCACCTGGAGTACTGTGTCCATCTCTGGGATCCCCAACATAAGCATATGGACCTGCTGGACTGAGTCCAGAGAATGGCCATGAGGATAGTCAGGGGTCTGGAACACTACGCTTGTGAAGCAATACTGAGAGAGTTGGCATTGCTCTGATCGGAGAAGTGAAGGCTCCAGGAAAACCTTACAGCACCTTCTGGTATCTAAAGGGGAGGTACAAGAGAACTGGAGAGGGACTTTTCCGAAAAGCATGTAGTGACAGGACAAGGGAAGTGCCTTTAGACTTAAAGGCAGTAGGTTTAGATTAGCTATAAGGAAGAAAATCTTTACTGTGAGGGTAATGGGTCACTTGAACAGACTGGCCAGAGAAACTATGGATGGCACATCCCTGACAGTGTTCAAGGCCAAGTTGGCTGGGTCTCGGAGCAACCTGTGTAAAGTGTTTCTACCCATGGCATGGGGTTAGAACTAGATTATCTTTAAGGTCCATTCCAATCATTCAATGATTCTGTAAGATGATATTTTTTTAAAAAGTATGAGATTATTTTAAAGCATCCAAGAATGTCTTCTTATAGTAATGTGTACTTTTTCTAAAATTATTTTAGAGTGAAATTTGAGAGAAGGAAGAAAGGTGAATTCCCTCTCCAAAGAAAGATATGTATAGTCATATCACAGGTGTGATACACGAACACCAGTAGTTTTCAGAAAAATCTATCAAATGGCCACTAGTGCAGTTTTGTGCTTGAAAAATTTGGCAAAGTAAAAAATCAAGTACTGTGACCTTCTTGTCATTTTTGTATTGAGGATAATTTCTGCTGAATATGGCTGAAAATAATCAGGGTACAAAAATATAGAGCATAAGTATCTGATGTCATGTCATCACTATGGTACAAGTAGTGACTTGTACGAAGATTGCACTTTGATTTTAATTTAAATGGATTTTACTGGTAAATTGGATTTTTCATGCTTCATAAGAATATATAAACTGAATTGCCTACCTTTACAAATTGATATGGATCAGAAGAGAAACTTCATTTCATGCAAACTTTAAAATACCCATACAGAAAGGTAAAATTCACTCTTGCAAGTCATCTGTGGCTCTAATGCATTAAAAATTATTTTTATCTAACCAGATGCAAAAGTTTGCCTTATATTTTTCATGTTTGTTTTTTCTTCATCTTCAGCAACAAGCAGTACCATAAACATAATCTCTATGCATTACAAAAAATATTAATTAATTAGTATTAATTTCTGAATTCTATATGCCTCAATTTCCTGCTTTATTCCTATGCCTCATTCAAGCTAATCTTTTTCAAAGTAATTTGAAATACTTCATCATTCATAAGATACCTAGTGTGAACATTTTACAAATCATAACTCTGTTTTTCTGGAAGTTTCAATAAAGCAGAGTATGCCTGGTTTGTTCTACGCTTTCCATAGGATTCTGCATATGGCTTTTTGCATGGCTTCACTCCTGCCATAAAGGGTATGCATTATGGCGTGCAAGTAAGCATTCTAAAATTACATAGTCTTTTAATTACATATACATTAAATATAAATGCTTTGAAGAAGTATGAATTGAAGAGGTATTAAACTTGGTATACACAGGTATCTAATATTCCATATATACAACAAAACCCCTTAAAAACTGAAAGCATTTCAGTTATTGTAGAACGACTCTGGTGAAAAATGTTTTCATGTTGTACTTAGAAAACAATATATGAAGAATTCACTCTATTTGCTTAGATTAGTAGTTTCTTATAAACGAGGGAGTACTATTTGTATTTAAGTTCCCTATAATATTAATATATTTTAGTATATTTTATTCCTTTATACTATATTTAGTTACAGAGTATGAATATTTCATGGTATTAACAGTACATTAACATATCTACTTGTAAATCATCTGCTGACAAAAACATCATAATACTCCCACATGTGTTAGTCTGAAACTATATATCCAGAAAGTATCAAACAAAATTATGCATCAAAATGCCTAAAAGGCAGTTTTCAAGGTACACTTAAAAAAACCCCAGTTATTATAATTAGTTACTCGTATTGCTAAGAAAAAGCCTCACTCAAAATCATTTGATATACTAAAAAGATTAGCTTTTACACATTAAATGACAAATCTTAAAATGTATCTATAGTGTCAGCTAGTCTCTAAATATCCTGTCTTGTAATATGGTGTAAAAAGATATCTGCAAGTAGCAATCAGAGGCTGATGAAGGCAAAGACCTGTTCCATGCTAAGGCCACATCTCTCTCTTGTTAAAGATCACACACAGAGCCAGGGTAGAGTTTGGGGTCAGTTCTGGATTTGGTGATCCACAAAGCTTTCAAGTTCAGGGAGACTGGGTGGAGGGGATTATAAAAGCTATGTGTGTTTGGGTGATTTTACCTACACATTTTTCAGCATGTTTTTCTTTAACAGATGGCCATACTCTAACCCAAAGTTGCTTTTTCTCTTCCACCACACAAGATGACCAAAGCATTTAAGAAAGATCAAATTGAACAGTCAAACATAACTTAAGGTGCATTTCCCTGATACAAAGCCCTTCCTACACTAATAATGGTCTTGTAGCATTGCTATGGAGTAAAAGCAGTGTATCTTAAGTGAAGAAGTTTTTATAAATATCTGTTAGTTTTGTCTTATTATTATAATAATATTTGTTTCCAAGGAGATTAAAGTTAATATTTACCTTTCCTTAACGAGAAAAATGAAAATTCATTCTTCTTTCAGAGAACACACAGAGCTAAGTTTCTGGTCAACAAAAATATTGTGGTGCTGTTGCCTAGCAACCTTCATGTGAGGAAAATTATATTCCTGAGCACAATTTACACTGTAATATATGATTGTAGGATACCTATAAAACGTTTAAAGCTACAATGTTGCTTCTATAAAATGAACACGGGATTCTATAACATATAGCCTGTAAATTTTAATTCTTACTAAGAGCATTATTTGTTCACCAAAAAAAAGACAAGATATGTAAATACTAATTATTGTGAAAAAAATTTGTAAAGAATCATATCATTGGTCACTAGGGAAAACAAGTCCATAATTAATAGAGTTCTTATTCCAAACTCTATGCCATAGCGTTTGGGATTTTTTAAGTAATGACAAAAGTTGCTATCTTAAAGAAAGAGATTATTTTGTTTAAGTATAAGAAGAGCATCACTGTGTGGCAAAAAGCTCATGTGTATATTTTTCAGAAATGTTAAGGCTACTTATAGGATGAATTTTCCATCCTACCCAGCTTCATGTATTCACAAGTTGGCTCTATTAGAATTTTAACTGTGCTTGCTCCATGGGAAGGTTTGTTTCATCTTCTATTTCATTTCAGATAAAAGACAATTAGGATAGAAATTTTTAAGAATCCTGATATAGAAAGTGGCACAAAAATTGATTTTGTCCTCAAGTGTAATCAACATATAGAGATCACCTATGCAAATTCAACCCTGCAATTAATGTCTGCTCAACCTAAAGCAACAATATCCAAACAATGCTTCTTGAAAAAAAAAATCTGATGATAGCCAGTGAGAACAAAGTCCCAGAAAACAAATTTCAGAGCATTAAAATTTAAGGGTCATGATCTTGGCTGTCTGATCAGCCTAGGACTGACCATTCTAGAACTGCCAGATTTGCCAAGAAGAACCTGGGCAGGATTTAATGACTAACTCTTCCCCAAATGGTTAAGGATTTGGGGCAGTTATTTCTTTTCAGTCTCTGGCTTTCTCTACAAATTTCTGAAAAACTTAGGGTCTTAGAAGACACCTCACACAGGTGATAAGAGCAGGAGGAAACTTATTTTTTAATAGTATGTATAAATATTGCCTGTTTCTTAAATTTTGAGAATCCACCACAGCCAAGAGTTAAATTAAACTTTAGACACAGTTGGAGGTCTAGTCCATCTCACTGAATTTTTTCTACACTGAAAAGCAAAAAGGTAAAATTATGCTTATTGAAGATACTACAAGATGCAGAAGAGAGTAATTTAATTATTTAATTTTTTATTTTTTTTTAAATTTAGATGGGAATTGTGTTTTGGTTTTAGATGGGATTTTTTTTTTTTTTTAAGAAAGAACAATGAACTAAATAGGTCATGTCACCAGATAGCAAAATCAGAGAAAGAAAAATATTCACTGCAGCTCCCTGCTGTCCTTTGAGATAAAACATGCATAGGAAATTCTCTCAATTTTCCAATATACGAGTTCTGTTTCAAAAGCCTGCCCATCGTCAGGGAAGAGCTGTTCCCAATGACTGTAAATAACCCTTCCCTCTTGTCAGTTCCGCTGCTGCAGTAACACTGCCAGAAGATATCGGCCTCAAGGTATCTCCGGTACAGAACCAGTGAAATTTTTCACTGTGAATAATGTATTTTGGCAGATGCTTGATCTTATCTTTTAAAAGTAAAGCTGAAAGTAGACTTCCTCAGAGTTCAGATATTTCATCTTTTTGAAAAGTTCCCTTTGACAAAGTAATAGATAGCTGGCTATCCTGTGTCTCTTTTTCTCTTACTGCAAAAAGATATTAAGCTGTAAAACTGTGGTGAGCATGCCATTCCTTTAAAAAATCCCAGAAAAATATTTTAAAATATCTGTTTAAAAGGCTGTCTGCAAAGGTTACCCCCTTATATTTCAGATCTCAGCTAGCTGTTCCAGCAGGTTCTGTTCTTTATTTTGCAGCCGTAGAATCCCACTGGAGCTTGAATTTGAGAGCAAGACCTGAATCAATTTAGTATTCAGTATGTACATGACTGAAAAAGGGTCATTGGAATTTGAATACCTTCAGCATACAATCTCATGATCTATTCATTAGTGAAAAGGGCAATCTGAAACACAGGAAAACAAAGGAAAGCACATCTGAAGTAAAACAAAATGGGAAAAACAGAGTACCTGGGAGAGAAAATAAGAGATATTATCTGTATAAATGTGTATGTGAACTGTATGTGGAAAGAAGAATCAAAGACAGAGAAATGAAGAAACACAACCAAAGGTACTGGCCGGAGAAGATATTAAAAGGAAAAATTGCTAAAGACCATTTAAATTGGAAAAAATAAGAAACTATTTTATTAACATGGAAACAAAAATAGATACAGGAAACTAGTACACACTTTACAGAAACAAAAAAGAATTAAAAAATGACAGCAAATCATTTATAATGAGACATGTTTAGGAAACAGAAGGCAAAATAAATTCGTGAATGAAAAAAAGAAGGCAGTGCAAAAAAGGTTAAATAAAATCCAGACTAGTGAAATAATTTTTTTAAAAATACAGATTAGTAATAAATGAGTTCATTATTTTGGGGTTTATTTCTGCATGTGGGCATCTAAAATTTTCAGTCGTGTAGCTTACATAGCTCATTCCTCAAAAAATAAACACTTTAAAAAAAAAATCCCTCTAATACATGGCATTTTTGGTTCTGAACTTCGTTTGAAATGGTCAAGTAATTGGAGATGGTTTGAGAAAATGGAAGAAAAAAAACCCAATAAAGCTTGTGAGATCTTACAAAAAAAAAGGAAAATATATGTCTAATATTTTGTTTACATGCTTAAACTTTTTAAATATTTACTTTTCCTTATTTCTGCTCCATTCTTCTGTAAATTATGCAGTAAAATATGCTTTTTAGTGTCAATGTAATTTCTCACTGATAAAATTTCTAGAAGCAGATATCAAACTTTAAGAGGACTCACATCTAAGTTAAAAATCCAAAATTTAGGTGTCAAAATTTTAGCTGTGTTTGAATTGACTCTTTAGTCTCATGCCGCTTAGGTGGATTTCTAAGTAGGTATTTCAACAAAACCCCATGAAGTGCACATTAGTAATCATGGCACTGTTCTTCCCAAATAACAGTGGCCCATGCTAAGGCCATGACTTACCAAAAGTGTCCAAACATGTGCCTGGTGGTGGGAAGGAAGAAAGAAACTCCTGTTTTGTTTGGCTTGAATTCACATCTTTGCTTCATCCAGTAAACTGTCTTTGTTGCAACCCACAAGTTTTCAGCTTTTCCCCTTTGAGCCTCCCCTCCATCCTGCTGGGGTAGAAGCGAGGAGTGACTGGCTGGTTGCATAGATGCTGGCTGGGGTCAACCCACCACAATAAAACACTGAATAGAGACCTATGCTTATATAAAAAGACAAAGACATAGCAGTGTTTAATACAATATTTTTTACTTTCAGGAGTCATACTGGACTTTCTGCATAGAAACTATTTCCTTATTCAAATATCGAAACAGTTAATTCAAGAACTCCAAAGGCTCAGCAAATTTTCTGAAGGTTGTAATTTTCTCCTATTTCACTTTTTTGCATTGCCATTCCACTTCTTATTATTGAATATTGAGCTTCCTGACTGCTTTACAGTGCTGAACAGCAAAAGTCAAGTTACACAAAACACATCACATTTATTTTTACACACTCCTAATACTGTTATTGCATGATCTGATCACTGAAAACTGTCTATAAGCTGGACAAAAGCATAAGTCTTGTGGGCAGAAAGGGATGCCTAATTCAGCATTTATTTATAGTAGCAAATGACTGCTTCCCCTACAAGCATTGAACACCTAACTTGATTATGAATCCAACATTTGACAGCCTGCAAGATCTGTGAGTCAATAGGTGCAGCAGTACTTTCTGGATTCATTAAATCTGGAAGTGGAGTGGGCGCGGGGAGAAACTGTGGAGAGAAAGATAATTGAATGAAACCAAGAACTAAAATTGCAGCCATTGAAATACACTTAATTGAATATTTCTGTTAAAGTATATGTGGGGCATAAAATCACTAACACTGGAAAATTAAACTGACTTCTAGGAAAGTTAGGGTAAGAAATTTTGTTCTCAATTGCTTTAGTCAATTATTCTATTCATTGATGCAAATCAGCTAGCTCTAGCTCATTGACATAAATGAGGGCAAGTAGATTCAGTCATTCAGAGAATGACTTTGCTTTAAAGGAAAACTTATTTTTGATTTACTTTTTAGTACAAACTTTAATCTAGAGAAAAAAAAATAATATAGGGGAAACTGAAATGGGTGAAAAAAAGAAAATCTTATGCCCTTTAGTCTACTTTGAATATTCTGTTTTATATTATAATTACATAATATACACTTTAAATTTTAAATAAATTAAAACTATTACTTGGATATATAATATATTTGATATATTTATACATAGCAAACCCTATGTACATATATATAATCAACTTTTTTATACTTTTAATACACACAAATGTAAGGTATTTTTATTGGAAAAATAATTGTTAAATAAATAAAAGCTATTTCTGCTCCTCAAATTACGCATAACCCTGCATTCTTTTTGAAAAGGAGAAAAATCAGATACCACAAAATCTATTCTTTTTAAATAAAGCAGGTCATCAACGTGCATTTTATGACAGAAGACTAGCTTGGTGGAAGTGTTTAAAACACTTAGGAATGTACCTTTTTTACTAACTGTAAATAAGTGAAATGTGTCCCTAATATTTATTCCCCTTAGAGAAGCAATTCTTGAATTCAGGCAGGATTGCTAAAACTTTATCCTCATTCCTTCCTTTTTCCAATAAAAATTCTGGAGGGGAGGTGTGGCAGACTTTTAAAACTATATGAAGTTAAAATTCAGTTCATTAAAATACAACAGCAGGGCATTTGCTGAGCATCGGAAGCATTTTTCCATACAAATGAGCCAAAGTAGAACTTACACTGTGGAGTTAATCATTAAGAATTCTAATCATCCTAAATTCTTCACTCCATGGGTGCTGATCTGATGGGTCCATAATTCAGTACATAAGAACAGGACTACATTAGAATTTAAAAAGAACAGGCTTCATGGTCACAGAGGGCCAGTTTTAGACCTTCATGAATAATACATAGGGAAGGAAAGAGAATTCACTCAGCATTCTAACCTGAACAATTATAGAAGAGTTTTGGAATCAAATTAGTTTCTTTGATTCTATTCAGCTTTAAAGCTTTCACAATCAGCACATTCTAAATTTACTACCAATGTATGAATAAGCTATAAGTACTGGACAACTTATTTTTGCAAAATGACATTGGTCCAATAAAATGTTGTATTATTTCAATTAAATTAAATTAATTAAGATTTCTGCTTATAATTATTACAATTATAGTCACAAAATGAGTTTGGTTATGTAAATTACTAGTTGTGCAAAACACTACTCTTGTCTCTGGAAACTGATTCTGTAGTATCTTGTTACTTCTCCTCAAGGGGCAGGGGCCCCTTGAATTTCAATGAAACTTAAATTGTCCGTTGCTTGACCAGATTGAGAAAGTTAGGATTCTTAGAAGCATTATTCCCCCAGTTCTCTCTGTAAATGTACAGCTCTGAAATACATAAAATCCTTTTGAGAATTTAGAAAAAGCAATGCTGGTTTCATCTAGAAAGGAAGAACAAGGGGAGTGAGAGCACAAAACACCCACAGAGACAGCAGCATGTGAACAACCCATAAAATATGGTCCTACCCTTTCAGGAATACCATAGCAGTGGAAACTTCTGAAACCACTCTGATACCATGTCTATCTATCATCTTTCACCTTTTAAAGGGGTCCATGAGATTATTACGAGGAAAATTACCACTGTATTCATTAATCCAAGTACTCCTTTTACTTTGGAACCTGATCAGAAAAAGTTTAAAAGAACAGTTTTAATCAGGTTTTATCTCTTCTCCTAAAGCTGTTTTAGCTTCTAAAATAGATACAAAATTTAAGAACCTATTTTTTAAAGAGCAACAGCATTTAAATTAATTCATTCCTTTCATGGATGACTAAGGAATGAACAAGGATGTGAAAAAAAAAAAAGAAAAAAAAAAAGAAACATAGTAGTGTCAGCATCAGTTTAAATGCATAATAATTTATTCTCTTCAGAGAAAGAAATTTATTTCCAAAGCTAATATGTGGCAACACATCTCTAGAGCTTTCTATCCAATAACAAATACCTCAGAAAAATCATGTTGGTACTGCGTCTTACTTTTTGTCCTTTCTCTATCCTGTCTTAGTGCCTACTTCCGTTCTTCCACTTTCATTGGAAAGGGTGTTTGCATTTCTGTTTACTCTTTGATTTTGCTATACTTTCCAGTGCACACCTCTGTAAAAAATCCCCTATCACCAGTGAGAAACATATCTGATAGATACCCAACATTTTTTAAAGAAATAAGGAAGATTTTTTTTTATTCAATGCATCACTAAAATACTTTCTGCTAGTTTGCTTTCAGACCAAAGTGGTGTTATATACATCATATGTTAAATTCATTATTCTATAATAAAATTCTACACTACAAGGGTAACATAACAAAAGTGATAGTGAATCTTTGTCTTAACATTATCTGTACTTTGATTTTCATTAAAATTGCCTCAATTTTTTTTTCCTTTTATTTGCAATACCTCTTCCATACATCCCTTGGGCAGCTGAAATTTCTTTGTGCCATTACACTACACTCTTCATCTGTATTTCTCTAATCTCATCACTGTCTGAATCTTACTTCTTTTTGATGTGAAACATTTTAGGAACAAGCAAATGAGTTCAGGAAAGAGTAATAGAATAGTTCATTGTTCACATAAAGTAAGGTTGCTGGTAGCATCTTGATATCCCTCCAGAACAAAACTGATAAAAATAGAGAATGTAGTTTAGGAACACTTTCTAATTAAAAGTAATTGAAAAATGGTTAGTTATGAAAGTCATAATGTGATTAAAAGTTTAGAATTTACAAGTACATTATTTTTTGATTCAAAGAAAATTAATCTGTGGTAACTAAAGATTTGAATATAAAATGTACTAAATACCTCCTTGATTATCTAATTCAAAAGACAGGTAGTGTTAATGTGCTTTAGCTTCATCTCTTTGAGGGAAGGAGACTTCCATACAAGAATTTTATTCTCTTTAAATTCACATCATTAATTAGCAGAACTATCCTAACTGTAAAATAGACTTGCCCTAAAAGACAGAATGATCAAGAACATTGAAAGTTGCACTGGGATTAATTTAAATAGAAGATTTCAGGGAATCTGCTGCTGAGAGGTACTTTACCAGCTCATGTCATTTTACTGAGTACTTAGGAAAGGGCAGTCTCAGCACTATTGGAACAACTTTTTAGCAATGAAAAACACTTGCTTTGAGGAAAGATAGTTCATAGAAGAGCAATTGTTCAGAGAAATGTGCATTAAGGCATTAAGGATTCTGGATAAAGTGAAGGGTGTACCAATTGATAGCTAAATTCTTATTAGCATTTTTATTTTATTTATTTTTTTCTGTTGACTTCCAACAGACAAGAAATAACTTTGGTTTATCAGGGACAAGAACAGTTCAAAGAAAACAACTATATCATCAGAGGTAAGCATCTGAAAAAAGAGGAGTGAATCCTGGAAAGAAATTCAAAGTGGCAATTTGTGAATGTAATTGAAAGGATTAAACATATGTATACCCAAGGGACAATAAAGAACACTGCCCTGAATTCCAGTAGCAAATAATCAATACTTCAAAAGAAAAGTTGAAAAACCAAAAAAGAGTCTTTTTTATTCCCATTTGCTTTCCATTATCTTCTTATAGGCAGCACAGAAAGCTTTCTGCATATTCAATACTCTCATGATTTATTTTCAGATTTTATAATGTTTTGTTAAGGAAACTATAAACTGAAATCATGTTGCTGAAATTTTCAATGTACTAGTTTAGACATACTTAAAAATGTGTTTGCTTTTGCTATTTGGCATGCATGTACAAAACAGGGGTCTTTTATTTCCTATATCCCTTCTCACAAATTCTGGGCCAACTGGGGAGGAGAGGTGGGGAAGAACCTTTTGTTTCCATATTTCAGATCAGTTATGGCCTTTTCTGCACTCCTGCTGCTAGTTCAGTCTAGTTTTGCAGCACTGCCTTTCTCCCACTTCCCTCCCCTGTATGCTGCCATCCCAGCCTGGTCCAACACGACCAGAGCAGGGGTGGGCACGCAGTGTGAGGGGGGCACTTGCTCCTTGGACTCCCCGTGCTGGCAGCATTCCTGCCTCTCCATTGGGCCAAGTACATAAGCCAGCCTTGGAGGCAACACTTAGTGGGGATGGGCAGTGAGAGCAAGGGAAGCTGCTCCATCTCAGAAGAACAGGAGACCATCATGGTGTTACAGAATCTCTTCTGCCGCCTGCTGCAGCCTCTCCCGTGGGAAGAGGATCCAGAGGAAAAGGATGCCAGTAAGAATACAGAAATCACAGTCCTCAGCCATAATCAAGCCAAATCCAAATTTTGATTTCTTCTTCAAAACAGCTAAAAGTACTGCAGTTCTTCTTTTTATTGTCATACTGTTTAATTAATTTTAAAACAAACAAAACTGTAAAACCAGCATAAAATGAATCCATGGATATTAACAGTAAACAATTGTAACTCATTATTTTCCATAAAGTTTCATAGGCGTGGGTAAAATTAAAATCTGAGTAATATCTGTATTAGTATCCGCAACTGTTGAGTCAGTCCTATTAAACCATATGAGAATTATTTACGAGTTTTCAGAGAGATTCCATACAAAAGGGACATGTGAATTTAAATAATTAGAAATGAGTTTCTTTCTTTATTAGTCTAGGAATCTTGAAAAAAATACAACTATGTTAAGAGTAAAAACTACATAAAATGATAAAGCTGTAAGACAATTCATGTGCACTGAAGTAAAATTGCCTCTCGTTCTTAGCAGGAAACAACGATGAAAGTATTCTATCCTCCAACTAAATCAACATTAGAAATGTGACCAAAATTAAAGGATAATCTTTGCAGTTAGTAATAAAGATTTATAACTTTCTTACAATTTATGTCTCTGTCCAAAATTTTGCAGAATAGATACGGGGAATTTTATTTATTCAGTCACTGTGGACAAAGGATATGACTGTCCTTCTTCTGGCCAGACAGAAGAGATTTGGTTCTGTTAATTTTTGCAGTATCCAGGAGGAGGCATAGGCAGAAGCCAAGATTATTCCATTCCACTTCATGTCATCTGCCTGGGATGGGAGGGGAGCAAGGAGGGGAAGGACCTCTTCCAGGGAGGAGGGGTTCCTTCTGATTGAGGTAGCGTGGCTGAGGTCGGCTTGGATCAGGCTCTGTGGTGAGCATTTTGCATGTGAAACTAAAATAGCTGGTGTATCAAGGACCATTTCTTGCACTCCTATGACTCTCACTCATTTGAATTTTGAATTGACAGGAACATTGACTTTCATCCTAATTACTTTTTCATTCCAATGCAGAAATTGGACAAGAGGAATACATAAAAGATGTAGCAGTGCAGTTAAGTCCTTCACCTAAGTAAATAGTTAAAAACTTGATTGTGTAAGGAAACCCAATTAACATCAGTAGAGCTACCCAGGTGATTTAAGGTAAATGTCTGTTTATCAACTTTGCTGGACTATGACCTTAGTAAAGTAATTTTTATGCTCACATCTTTTTTTACACCCAGGCAAATGATAAATCTTATGAGTTAAACAATAAATCTTGTGGCTCAAATGCTTTTCTTGCGATTTTATGAACATCAAGAACAAGGTGGTGTCATCCATCACAGAGATAGTGTCTCTTACAAAGTTATTTTTTTTAATGCTTTGAGACTTGCTGTTGGATGGAACGTAAGGAGTGTCACAGGCCGAACAGCCTCTCAGAAGAATTCATGATAAGACTCAATAAGTTTCCTACTGAAGAAGATATCATCAGACTATCCAACACAGCCCCAGTGAAGCTATGTAGCCATGTAGTTTTACCCCAAATAAGAAATGCATCATGAAATTCTTCCATATCCCAAACATAATTTTGGATTAAAATTCTGTCAATACCTACTAGAACACTTAATTTTGGGTACAAATTAATATTATTTTTTGATGCTATCATTTAGTACTTACTTTTGTATGACAGTTTACTATATGTCTAGTATCTAATTTGCATTACAGAATAAAACTGGGCTACTACTCAAAGTAGCAATGTAGGTAAGAACCTATTATAATGCACAACAGTTTGCACGTTTAGTAAAAAAATCTGATATATGAAAATCTTTAGGAATGTCATTTAAACAGGCATTGGATTTCTATCTATTCCCACTGACTAATGACATTCAATTTGTCAATCTTTTGGAAAGCCAACTCAAAGTAAATGATTGCAATATCTATTTATTTTTTTAGGGAAATATTCACACTGTTGATCAATTGAAA
The DNA here is from genome assembly GCA_013401135.1 of Cettia cetti. Taxonomy (NCBI): domain Eukaryota; kingdom Metazoa; phylum Chordata; class Aves; order Passeriformes; family Sylviidae; genus Cettia; species Cettia cetti. The sequence continues at coordinate 4,159 of VZUI01048927.1, read as the reverse complement.
ATGCAGTATTGCTTTAATAGGAAGTATAGCAAGTTATTGACTAATATCCCTATGCCTGCCCAAAGAAAACTAGATAGGGAATATTGACTTTTTAGGTCAAATTATAAAGTCTGAGCAATCTCTTTTTTTCTCTTTTTCTTGTTTCATTTAAATTCTTTCTTTTTTCCATGCAATTTATTCCATCTTTCAGGATGATGTCCAGTTCTGCAAACTTGATTTAAATCCTGTTGCAGTTGATGTGATCACATGGTGGCATTGATCAACTACAGACCAAGAGAAGTAAAAAGATAAGAAAAGTATTTCTTGATTTCTTATCTGTGTTTGAAATCACAATTACTCACTTTTTCTTTCATCACTGAAACACTCAGCAATAGAAAACAGAAAATTTATCCTGGCAACCAAACCAGGGACATGACAGACAATGGATTTACAAGATTCCACAGTTGAATACTCTTTTTTTCTCCTTCATTCCTATTAAAACTTTATCGTATATCAACACTATCATCAAAATTATATATTTGGATGACATTATGCTTGTAATATAGAAGGCTGAACAAATCCTTAAAAAACCTCCAAGCAATAAAAACCCCACAAAGCCTCATAGTTCTAGTGACTTATGACAAAGATTAGGAATTGAAACCAAGTGCTTTACAAGATTGCATAATCTGTATTCCACTTGAACAAGCAAAAGCCATAAAATGGCTCACAATAAATTGCTGTTACAAAAGACTAAGGTAAATCAACAAGTCTGCAAAGTATCTCGCAGCTGCACAAAGAAGTCTTAGCTACAAAAAGCAAATGAAAGACAGAAGACCAATAAATATCATGAACAAGCCAGCATCTAGTACCCAGATAGTGATACTCATCCCCTAGGGATTTTAGCACAGGCATTAATTATGTCTTCAGCAGAGCACAGCTGCCATTTACTAAAGCAAACTTTATTTCACACCAACAACTAAAATCTCACTTAAAGAATGGCAAGTGATGAGCTAAATTCTGTTCTGAAATCTCTGGGTCCCTACTGTCAAACACTGTGCCAGCAAGTATCAGGCATGAAGGTCTGATGCTATGCAAGCATGGAAAATTATGACCAATGTCAACATAGTAGGCTATAATTCCATTAATGATATACATAGTGACTTAAAATTCTATAACTATGACTATAGTACTAGATCTTGCAACAGAACAGAAAGAAATCTTGAAATATAGGGGGGAAAAAAAAGATAAAATGAAAAAAAACATACAAAAACAACAGGGATTTGATATTCAAAAAAAGGACAGTCTTGGCTTCAACAGAATCAGTATAAAGATTGCAAAAATGTTCCAATCTGTGTTTTGTTTTATACTGGACTGCACTTAGTCATATCCTAACAATTCAGAGAAGTCAGAATTATTCTTTACAGGAATGGTGCAACAAAGTTTTCTGTATTGCAGCCCTGACAATTTGAGATTATCAGTCATATGTGAGTATATGTTGGATGCAAAAGGCTTAAAAGGAGTTCACTAAGTCCCCTCTGGCTCTGTTGAATGTCTCCATATCCAGACTACAAATTTTTCATCTACTGTTGCTTCTCAAAATACCATATGCATGGGAAAGAAACCAAAGATAAAGGGCATCAAGACACACACCCAAAAAAAAAAAAAAAAAAAACAACCAAAACAACCAAACCAACAAACAAACAAAAAAACCCCACAACAAACAAAACCACAAAAAAAAACCCAAACCCAAAAAAAACAACAAAAAACCCCAAAAACAATAAAAACCACCAAACTCAGATAATGTATCCTGATACATGATGTTAGATACAGATAGAACATTCACAGGAGTGTAGCCTCAGTCATGAGAACTGAAAATTAAATTTTAAAATGTAAGGGAGACTACGATATCTGCAGTCTGCATGTATTACTGTAGCCTTTTCAATATTCGGCATTTTGTGGCCTGTTTTTTTTCTATATTTGCTTACAGATTACTAAAGCTGTAATCATGAAAAATTGTCACTAGCAAATGAAATTTCCAAAAGCTAACAAAATCAAAGGTAATTCTGTTTACTATTATCTTTCAAAGACTATATAGCAGTTTTGGCAGTTATCGCAGTAAATGTGAAATGTCATAAACCTGTTATCATAACAAAGATTTTTCACAGCAATTGAAAATAGTATCAACTCTGTACAATCATGACTATATTTTGAAACAAATTATTCTAGCACCATTCATCATGACTGATAGTCGTGAAAGGATGTAAACCTGGACTGAAAGATTTGCTTTGAATCATATTTCACCTATGGCTAACATATAACCTCTAACCTCCAGCTAAAAAGGTTGACAATGTTGGATTTTATTGAGGGAGAGGAGAAGGGAAAAAGAATGGAATGCAGTGAGAGAGAAGGGAATGGTTGTTTTGAACATTTAAATGCTTTTCTTCTCTGCTGTTAGAACCATGACAAAATAGTTCAGAACATATCTTCTCTTTTTGTTTCTTATAGAAGTACAAAAAGGCTGAACTATTTTTGAAGATCTGTACATGACAACTGCAACTGGATTAAGACAGGATTGCTGAAAACCCCTTGGTGATTACAAAGACAAATTTGATGAGAAAATTTTTTGTTCCTTTTCAAGACTCAGTGGAATTCCCATTGAATCAGGAGATGGGGAAGAGTCAGATACCTTCACTAGATAAATCAAGGAAACACTCAAATACCAATGAAATGCAAACTTACTAATTAAATAAACTGCAACACTATTGCAAAGAGTATATTAAAATATTGGCTAGTAATTGGCACTTTTTTATACAACATCTAAATACCACAGTTTCACAATAATTGTTCTGCCTTTAAAATAAATGAAAGTTTTTGGGAGAAAGAAACATCTGAAAATAAACTGATCAGAGAAACTGGAGCACAGGTCCTTATTTTCACCTTGATCATAACTATGCCATTGTAATCAAAATGCAATAATCACAATTCCTTCATACTTATGCTATTTATTTCTTAGTACTAGAAATAAAAGCTACTATTTAGCCATGTTTAAGAAAAACCATAAAATTTTTGAGAGGAACAGTCCTGAGAAGCAATCTTTCTCATAATTTCTGAAAAATGACCTTGAATGCAAGCTATTTTTCACTTTTTAACAAGTTTGCCTTTCTCTACTATAACCTGTTTTTGCTTGCATAGCTCTGTATCACTGCCGAAGACATTGGGAGATGTGCTTATTCCTGAGTGTTCCATTCTGATACATGCAGTTCCAGTACAAGTTCCATATTACAACACATCAAAATGTTTATGAATAACACCAATATATTTCACTCCTTATCTGAACCAAACCAATCATCAACTATAAACTTTGTTCATCAATACAGAAAGACATGAACAAATTATATTGGTACACAGCGATAGCTTTGTTTTTAATGTCATTTAGCAACTTCTTCATTCATTTTCAACCCACACTATATTAGTTATACTTCCTTTAGAAATTCATCAAGTAACTTTATGTTTACACAAACATGCAGTACACTGTTAATATAAGCTATATTTTTCCACGTTCCAGGAAAACATTCATGAACTGATCATAATTTTAGCTTCACACTAATTACATCTATTACATGTCAATGTGACTAATGTTTATCTAACAGTTCAGATCTTTGATTGCCACTTCTGTAGACACACCTGAGTTATCCTAGGGACTAATTATAGCATATCTATGATGCTATAAGGACTAGTGTGGGCTTAAAATTCAACCTAGGCACTAGAACATATTGTTTGTCTTTATTCTGTTTCAGAGTTGGCTACACAAATTACCTGCCTGTTTTCCAGTTTAAAATAAATCTCATAGCTAATTATATGCCAATCTACATTTGAATTACAACGTGAAAAAATGTTTCAGCCAAACAAATGTCTTTGGGAGAAGAAGTTACAATCCTTACCTGTTTGTTCCTGTGACAAAAACCAGCACAAAAAGAAAAGTCATGCTTTAGCGTAGACTTCACATACAATTTGTGTTGTGGACTTTGTACAAACAGCCATCGTAGTAGTATTTAACAGATTTTACCAGAGATATCGTATCCCAAGTGATACAATGTTTCAGAGGAAAGGGAAAGGGAAAGGGAAAGGAAAAGGAAAAGGAAAAGGAAAAGGAAAAGGAAAAGGAAAAGGAAAAGGAAAA